>VJOZ01098807.1:0-11407 GCA_009801055.1 Stichopus horrens | reverse complement strand
TTTTTACTTTTCGCCTACGCACGCAATCACTTTAAACAGACAGCTAATTGAGTCAAATCTTTCAAACTGCTAACTTCATCTTACAGCTAGAGATCACACACCTGAGGCAGCCATCAGAAATCCAACCCTAGGTCATCTCAGGTCCACAAAGTTTCACGTGCTTGAGTGCACACAGCCTGTTAATAGGCTTTGTGGGGCTAGGAATGCACTGTATAGCAGGACTCATTTCTGCCTGGTCGCTCTTCTTATTAGAAGCGGTAGCAAACAACTCCTTTTTAAGATGATTGGGGTTAAACTTGTGAGGGGTCCCTTGAAGTGTCACTTACCTCTGCACTCAAATCTTGCACATGCAATGTTGGCGGAGGATGGTTGGGCTTGCAAGGTGAAAGAGACAGGACTATCAGAGCTTCTCCGCAGCAAGCCACAGACATGCTGGATCTCTGCACACGTTCGGTAAAGACCAAAATTATTCCCCAAGTTGAGAGTTGCAGTGACGGGAGCGAAGACAGTTCGTTGACCAGCCCTCAGTGGAAAGTTTCCCCCATTGAGGGGGAGCGATCCCACCGTTTCCCCATAACGGACACCGCTTCCATCTGGCTCCGAGTTGGCAAAGACAGAGATTTCCCAGAGGTTGGTGCCTTCCACACTGGCTCCATTAATGTCTGCCATATATTCAACGTCTATCATGACGGTGGAGATGCCGACGCCTTCCCTGAGGACTGAACTTGGGTCACTGGTACCCTGTCGACTGATGATAACAACCCCTGGAAAAAAGTGGAGGTACTGACGCATTAATAAGCAAACAGGGAAGATGTACATGACTGCTACACAGCGCTGCATAATATATATATTTACTTTGCTTGGTCAAGTTAATTTATACTTCAGTGGCAATGCTAACGTCCATGTACAGTGATACCTAACCTTGTCCAATGTTTGGTAGATATGGATGAAAAGAAGGATTACCGGGTTCTTCGCCCACTTCAGTTACGTTTTATTTCAATCATGTAACATAAAACAATACAACAAATGTGTTATGATACCACTACAACAGAGGGAAGGTTGAGAAAATGACACACACACACACACATTCACCCGCACACACACACTAACAGCTAGTGGCATATCTTCTCACACTTCAATATGGAGAAGACAAAACAAGTGAATGCTCTTGAGTTGGCTCTGAAGATTTCATAGCAAAAACTGATTTGGTTACCTCTGCAATCAATTGCCACACAATTGGTTAGCTGTCCTTCTAGCTTGAATGGTCTGCTTGGACTTGGATTCTTGTCCAATGTTGCACAGAAGTACAACGTCTGCGGACAAGCGATAAATTCTTGCAGGTCCATACTGGTTACGATGTTTCCAAAACTAACCGTGTCACCGGCTGGGATACCCAGACCCACCTGGACAACACTCAGCGGTGCAGTGTTCACACCATACCGTGGATCCTTAAAATGGCAAGTGAATCAAATGGCTTGATTAGAGAGGAATATATATTCTGGGCATTTATGCCAGCCAGTTGACAAAAGACTAGGACTTACTTCCAGTGAAAGATCCATTGGACAGGACCAATGCTAGGTGGGGTGGGGGAGTGTGACAGACATTCACAGAGCAAGCTCTCTCAGTGCCTTAGTTGGATATAACCCATTAAAGTGACCAGCTAAGATGTTTGTCTCTACAGCTGCGGATTAGGATTTTTACATTTGAGATGAATGAAGAGGGTTAACAAAGTGTCCACAAGATGCTGTGAAACATGACGATATGTTGAACGGATGTATATCATATCAACTGACAATAGAAAAAAAGCAGATATGTGTTCATCAGACTGACAATTAGAGTTAAAAAATAGTGGTGGGCATGTCAGCGAACAGAAGTTTAGTGGAATTGAACTATTATCTATCAAGACTCCTTTTACTTCAAAGATCCACATCCAGACTTCTTGTTAGAATATCATGTCAGGTTACAAGAGTTAAGATCCACAGGTTTCATTGGCTGAACAAAGATGGTGCATTTAGATGTTTCTTCAGGAATTGTCTTTCACAAGCAAGTACATCACGTGGATTTAAGGCATGTGAAAGTAGTGCACAGGTAATCCCTAGTGGATCCAAGAGAAAGGAGGCCATTGTCCTACCCAAAGGTGATTTAAAAAAAAATTATAGAATTTACACCTAGGAAAAATGAAATTGTTTAAAAACATTTAAGTTCACAATAGTACACATCTGTCACACCAAATGGTATCTGAGGGCATTCAGGGGGGACACCCCCTCCTCTTAGACCAATCCCATATCACTACATCACTGCGGCAGTTTGGTCCCTCTCGAACAAAGGAGTCTGATCTGACAGTTGTGTGAATTAATAGGGGTGTGAGAAACTGTTAAAGAGCCCTTTCCTGTGTCAGTCTTATAGTTATTCTGATAAACTGCAGTCCTTTACTGACACTCACCGAACCATCACTTGCAAGGCTGATGAACGTCGAGATGGTCCACAGCGAGGAGCCCTCAGCAGAGGCGCCGTCCGCGCTGGAGGTCACGGTGAGATCAAAGGCAACCTGCTCATTAATCTGCCTCTCTCTAACGAACTGGGAGCTGTCGATTACAACTGCGGCTTCCTGAATCAATACACCTGCAAAACCCATCAAAAATTCATCCCACTATTCTTGAAATCGTCACAAAAAAAAAAGAAGCAAAAATTGATAGTCTTTAACAGCGTCTGTCATGGTTTGTTTGAGAACTAAGTGAATTTAACAGTTCCTCAACATCAAAACTTATTTAGACGGATTTCATAGAAAAGTAGAAGACAACCAAATTCTTTTCATGAAAATATCACAGATGAACAACAAAGTCTCCTCTTTATTCATTGTTCTGGTATGATAATTTTCTTTACTTGACATTAGACAAGGTTCGTATCTATGTTGCTGGAAAATTTTCCAAGATTTTTCTGGGCTGTAGACTTGATTTTCCAGCTATCATCACCATCTAAAAATCTTAACGCACCTCTGCCCTCCGGAAATTATTTTGGTATTTGTAACACATGTAAAAGATTGAGTTGTTTCTATGGATATGAGATTAACAACTGTCCAGGGCTTTTACAAGACATATCATGCATATGGAAAAGAGCAAAGTCAAGGGCTTCCAAGGCCTGGAAAGCTAATTCCAGGGCTTTCCACGACCCGTACAAACCCTGGTTATAAATAAAAGAATGAAGTTAACAAACAGTGATAAATAATACCCATAGATGCTTTGAAGGGTGACAAGTATGGGGAAGATAAAAGGCTGAGACTATGCAGCCATAAAGTAAAAAAAAAAAATGTTTCGATTGTATTTCTTGTCCTTGAGAAATTTTAGTCGCTGATAACACAGATATTAAGGAAATTAATTCAGATATCACCACCAGAATGTTTCTTCCTTTGTCATTTCAAAACAAGCATTTACACCGGCCATTTTACTGATAAGTATATCCTATACTTACCCCTACAATCCACCGTTTGACAGCTAGTGAGTAATGGTCGAGGCATGCCACACACCATGGGATCTGCCACTGGATTTTCGAGGGTAAAGTCTGGAACGGAGTTTGGATTTTTCCCGAGGGTGACACAAAGATAGTAACTTTCTTCAGGACAATAAAATGACGAAAGGTTAAGAGGGGTTCTAATGTCCAGTATCTGGAAAGGGACACCTCCAACAAATGGAGAGGTTGACTGTTCTGGTGTGAGTGAAGAGGCCGTAGAGAGGTAAAAGTCTGAGCTCGGCTGTTGGAGGCAGTTGACGACGTCCCCCAAGAGGGAGACCTCCCAAATGTTTCTGATGACCTGTTGGTTGGCATTGGTTCTGTTCATGACTGTGGTGGTGCCGGCAGCAGTTTCTGCATTCACGCTGAAGGTGAAGACATGACTCGGAGCATACTCTACGAGTGTAGAAGCGCCAAATTCTACGGCATATGAATCGAAACGAGCGCCTGGAGCAGATGAAGGTAGAGAAAGATAAAACAAGTTTAAAGGGGAATGACCTGGAATGGTCTGGAAACTGGATCTTTATCTCAAATCGACCATATATCCAGAATTCTGTATCTCCCGTCACCCACGTACCCCTTGAAATCTATCCCCAAAGCAGGCATTAGATCTGGTCACATAACATGAAACGATCACCCTAACAGTCAGCAGTGATGCTTTTGAAATAATGACAATAAAGTAACTTGTATACAAGTAGTAGAGAGGGGGAAGAGGAAGATTAAACACGTACTGAACTTTAACAAATCTCACACAGTGATAACAATGGGGGTATAAGTTGATGTCCAACAATTCGAAAAAAGCAAGCCTATAAAACTGACCCCGGCACATGACTTGGGTGCAATTTGGAGCTGGGTATGTCACATCCCACTCTGTGTTAAAATGTCGACCGGGCCCGATTTCCACGCAGAGGTAATCAGCACCACCACTATTGCAGATGTAATTGAAGAGGTCCAGTTGAAACGTGAGATCGTTGGTGCGACTGCCGCCTGCAGTGATCGATCCCGGCTGGTGAACAGTCTCCTGAACTTCTCGTAGGCCAGATCCATCCGGCATGTCATTGGTAAACATGGTGAATGCCCAAATATCTTGACCATTCATATCTGAAAAATGTCAAACCATCACGACTTCCTGTATGATCACTTTTGTACACAACACTTTCCGTGTCACCCCCATGTGTGTAGTTTATATACCACAAACCTCTCTTTGTTGTAGCCAATTTAAATTTTGTGACTGAAAGCATTCACTTTCACTAGTTATATAATAATTTTGAATGATCAATCATGCACAAAAAATGAAAGGTTAATCAATGCTAGACCGTGTTTTAATTGTAGGATAATGCAGGGTCACCTGACTGAAATGGGCCAATAGGAGTTGAGGATTCTCCCAAGTATGTATCAACAGTAATTAATATAAATTTGCTTTCACCCTTCTAGTTTCAGTGCATCAGAATAAATGGTACTTAAGGAAGTGATGTCACACTCATTCTAATAAGTGTGACCAATATGAGTAAAGGATACTTCTCTTTGTGGTGTTTTGATAGATTCTATATCAATGTAACTATGCCTCTTTATGAAATCTAAAGGAAATAACAAATGCAAACTACTTGAATAAATTTGCATATGGTAATGACTGCTCATACTGGCTGTAGAACAGATGTTAGATAATATAGAACCAGAACTTTGACCTTATTCCTCTTTTAGCAAGCATGGTGGATATGGTTTTTTTACCCCACAGGTGATAATCAACTTGATCCAGAGCAGCGACGACATTTTGAGTGAGCGCGGTAGATCAACATGCAATATGAACAACGAGAACAGGTTGCCAATGTTTGCAGGGCAGCTTGCTCTATTGTCGCACACTGAGTCTTACATCAACACAAATGAGATCACGGTCACGTGATCTACCGATTAACATTACAAACTTTAATAATCTGGTGCAGTGGACATTGATGTACCCCAGTAGGTGGATCAAAAATCGTCTTGAGAGAGCGATCTCAATCCGCGTTCCCACTGAAGTTTGATCTTATCACAGTGGATCAAGTTCCACCACTCACTCAAAATGGGAACATTGAATTTGTGCAAAACCTAAAGCCCTTCATTTACTGGTTCTTTATGCTTATCATTCCACCTAGTTAGTGAGTTTCAGAAGTTGATTTTCAGCAGCACAAGTAAAGGCATTGTCGGGATTGACAGGGTTACACGTGAGAAGCCCAAGTGCAATCATATAAGAGCTTTGACAGAGCGTTGGCACTTTGACCCCAGAGCGGTCTAAGATTGTTAATTTTTAGCACAGCTGTGCTGACATGTCTCACATTCCAATTCCCAATTTGTAATTTTTGTACCTCACAGAGCTTAAAATGATGACATCTATTTGTAGTAGGTGGGGCATGTATAAGAAAATTGCCCACGTCATGGAAATTTTTTCCTCTGGATATGCAATAAGAGAACGGGCAATGTCGCCCTCATACCTGATAAATCTGCAAATCCAGCCAAGGCCTGATACGTAATCATTCCTTCCACTCTGTTTTGGATGACTTCCAAAATCGTAGGCGGTGATGTAATGGTGAGAACAGGATTGGTGATGAAGGTTCCTGGATAACAAATTGAAGAAACACACAAAAAAAATCAACATAAATGGTGGCGAATACTGCCTCGACACGATTGGATTTCAACAATGCAAAACTTGCTTACGAGGAACCTACTGTGCTTACATTGAAAACAAAGACATTTACATGGAGATACTGGGAGAGCCCTCGACATAAACTCACTTAGTCCACCCCTGACCCCTGTAAGAAGAATGCAGCTACAGTATTGTGGACCACTGCTGCAAAGTCTCGTCAGATATCACTTATTGAGTTTCGGAAGAGGTTTTGCACTTGTGGAACCATACAAAAGAGCAAATTAAAGAGAAAAGGATTCTTGAAATGCATGTTAAACACGCAACCATTTTTCGACGATTCACATCGTCCTCATCAGGTGGTGAAATGTAATATAAAACAAAAGTCTGAGAAGATATCGATAACAGCATACAAAGATATCAAAATACATCAAAACACCGAGTAAGCGAGATGATCCATCATGGTATAGCTAGACATTCAAAGTAGGTTTGAATTTCTAAATGTAGAGAGCTTCTTTGATGTTAATTTCGAGTTCTGAGCTCCCATTGGCAAGAACGTGAAAAATAAGCCAGGCCACAGTCACTGGAATCTGAGATGAATGGACGACATTGGCTTTCGGGGCCAGAGCGGTCACATCTTTCGATGAAAAATAGTTTCTAACTTTGAAAGTACGGTATCGAAAATAACAGTGCACTTTTTATTGATGCTTTTAAAATTGTTTGTCAGGGAATTGTTAAAGATCTCAGAGGCATCTCTGATAAAAGAAATACTTCTTCAGTTGAGTTTGCTATAAAGAAAACTATTGACACAGTCATCAAATATCCTCTTAGGGTAGCCATTCTCAGACAGAATATCAGCAAATATCAATAATTCTCCAATGTTACAAGTTTTAATGTAAACAGCACTGCACTACACCTTCATACTTACCGACACAGTTCACAGGAACACACTGCACAAGCTGAGCTGGATTCAACCGAAAGTCAGGGGCAGCATTCACACTTTGGCTGACCTGGACACAAAGATACCTCAGGTCACTGCAGACAGTCGCTGTGTTGCTGAAGTCAAAATTGAGGGAAAACGGACCCAAATTTGTTGTCTGATCTCGCCTCACGTTACCATCAACATCGGAGAAAGACGTCACGATGGGCCTTGTCCCGACTCCCACACTGCTGGAACTGGTGAAGAATTGTACATCCCAGAAGCTTCTGCCTGAAATGGCCGCAGAGGTCTGGCTGAAGCTTAGACTGAGTGCCACTTGTAACGTCTGGGATGGATTCCGTTCAAGGAATGGGGTCCCGGTGATGATAGCAGGTCCGAGAGACACCAAGTCCACACCTACAAAATAGAAATATTATTCAAAAAGTTAAAAAAGTGACTAATATTTCAAATGCACGGAGGATTGCATTTTAAGTTGGTCAGTTTATGATTTCAGATATTCTCAGCAGAGTACCAAGACGATTATTTGGGAAGATCTCTTCATTACGATGTTATATCACAGTAATAGTGCACTTCTAGTGTACACTGACCGTTCATTCGTTCACCAATAGCACAAGTTAAATGCTCATAGTATACCCCTAGTACATGCTGGCTACCCATAGTCTTCCCGCAACTGACAATATATGTACAAGTACATGTCAGTGTTTCTTGAATTAAGAGAAGTATTTAAAGTCTACAAGTAGAGAATACACTCTGATGCGATCATCACACTTGAATTAATGTTTTGGTATATACTTCATGTAGGCCAACCTCAAACTGACTTACCAAAAACAGACGCCTGATAATCCTATTCAGTAGAGGCTATTCCGTCAATTCATTTCTCTTCTGATATCTATTCACATAAGTTTGAGGTTGGCTTACATGAAGCATATACCAATGTTTTGATGATTCAGTTTTCCAGGAAAAAAAAAAGGAACAATGTTCTCAAGATGGAATCTCGCACAAAGAGTGCCCAAGAAATCACAGAAAATAAAAAGGGGAACAATAATCATAAAAGAAAGCAATAAAAGGCAAAACGAGATTAACCTTGGCACATGATCGGTTGGCAGGCCCGTCTTGCGGTTTCTTCTGTAGTTTCAAAGGTGTACATGACAGAGGGGCTGGCTCCCTTGGCCACAATCAGGCAGATGAATGAAGCATCTTGACAAAGAACGTTAGTTAAGTTCAAATTGGCGTTGACCTGGCTGACAAACGGCTGGCCGGCTTCAACTATCTGAGTACCTAAGATGTATCCCCCGGAGGGATCCTGCAACAGGTGATGGTAGAGATGATGAGGTGATGAAAAGAATGGTGGTGATAAAATGGTGGTGAAGATGATGGCGAGGTAGCACCGAGGTGACGGTGTCAATGAGAAATCAGAGCATTGTTTACTTAAAAATGTTATCTCCATTTCAGATTAATCATTATGTAAGATTTCATGATCATTTGAAGCAAAATGAAGTTCTTCAACACAAAACGAGATGTAGGATGACCCAATCGATCTCTGCCCCCATCTCACATGTATAAACGACAGTGGAATCTAGGGGTGAACCCTATGCAGAATTCTATAATACTAGACAAACAACTATTGCAGGACCGATGGCCCAAAACTGCACAAATTTCAGCACAACGCAGCTGCTACACTGTTCAGCATCATAATAAAGACCAAACCGTAAATTGCAAATAGTTTATTCTTTTTTAGGTAATTTGGTGGTGATAAAAGCTGATCCAAACTTGCACAAAGGAAAGGTGCATTGAAGGATGTCACTGTTAATCAGGTCAATCTTCAAGCTATGTAAGTGATCAAACGAAGAAAACAGTCCCAGATCATCATTTGCTAGCTGTTACTGAAGAGTAATCTCGCAGGGCTAGACCAAACATATAAGCACCTTGCCTTTACTTTGAGTGATATAAACAACTCGCAATGAGGTAGGAAATTTACACTTCAAGTGACTGAAACAGAAAGACGAACAGCGAGTTTCCTTACCGTTCCCAGTCGATCGATGGAATGGCTGTCAGTTGGACTCAGGTAGACGGTGAAAGTCCACAATTGTTGACCGATGACTCCTGCCCAGTCTGGGTCAGTGTTTATGGTCACTTCTAAGTTCACCGGATGATCAGCTGCTGCTTCTACGAATGGATTGCCGGTCAGCTGGTTTATCGAAACCGAGGTAATGCTGAGACCTGGTTTAAGGAAGATGGGAAAAATGGTAATCAAGAGAGGGAAACTTGTAGACTATGGTAATTAGATCAAATATATCAAATTGGTGACCTCCTAAAAGTTGTTCTTCTAGAAGACATGTATTGGATACAATATTGGGACACAGAAGTGGGACATTTAGAGTATGAAACAAAACCATGCATGTGATTCTTTATTGTACGTTACGATTTGCTGTTGAATTTTCTTTGAACATTATATAATATATTAACATGTATATCAACATTTTGTGAGATAATGCAACACTTGATCTAGAATGCTATGTTAGTAACCACAACATCGAAAACTAAATTCATACACTGACTGTATATTTCAGTAGGAAGTTATTAGCAGTGATTAAATCTGGATTTTGTTTTGTTGATGTTACATGTTTGATACACTAATATTTGCAGATTACAGACTTCACATTGTGCAGTATCTGACCATGTAAGTGTCTAAATTCCACTACAGTCACAAAGACAACATTTCGTCCCACTTTTGGTGTGTTCCCAAGCATAAACTTAAAATTTACCATCAGTCATCAGTCAGTCATTCTACAAACAAATTCACATTAGATTGCAGTACGTTATTGAAATGATATTTGGCACATACCTTTATTTTCTTTTTGTGTGTGTGTATTATTTGGTGTCCTGTATCTATTAGCTAATAATTCATTTTAAAAAAGACTATTAAAGTATAACTTAGACAATTGTGGTCATCTATATGTACACATCTGGCATACCTGTCACAACATTATCCTTGGTCAGAACTTAAGTGGCACATTCATGTTAACTCCAACCAAATTAGTAGACCATAGTCCTGTTTTTATGTTTATGTTCTTCACATACATTTGAGGTGTACCAAATATTGGGATTACATGTCATAGTTTTAAAAAGGCACACTGGGTGCCTTTTTAAAAAGGTACAAGGCACAAAGGCAATTTTAGAAAGGCACAAGGCACAAAGGCATAAGTTGTTTCATGAATTCATTAAATTTTCCTAAAATCTGTCAAGTTTCCTTCACATACTAATGACAAACAGATCAACAAGCTAAGAGGATCCCACTGTTTCACACACTAAGGAATATTAATGAGTGAGAAATGAATGATTCGATTTGGTTTTTAATTTCATGACCAGACAGCTTTCATATCAGGGATAATTCATATGCACACAGCCAGTACAAGTCAGGGATAATAATTACGAAGGTTTGAGTTTTCATAACTAATTGGATGTGAAACTTGACTAATTATGCTAATTATAAGCATTGTAACATGCTTGTGCCCTCCAAAATCCTTACAAACTCATCAAAATAAATTCAACGAGCCCCCTTTAAGAAACAAAAATGAAAGAGGTCTCTCAACCTCAAATTTCCAAGCCAAATCAAAGCTGCTAAAAGTCATTTTTTTCAAACCTCAGTTTGCTGTTGTCTAACTGAAAACTATATTTTATCACCAAATGCCATCCCCTAAGGTCACTCTCTATCACCTCGCTCTGATTCTATCCAACTCAGGCAGCAAAACAATAACACAGTCAATTTGACATCAGATGCCTAGGTTTCCTTGACCCGTACAATACAGTAAGACAATAGATAAGTGTGGTATATCTTGTTATCGTCCTCATCACCTTACAGTAGGTCATTGCTATCACTTCACAGTGGTTCTATCCCCACTCATGTCGCAAGCAATCACACAGTCAATGAGATATGTGATCGTTCTCATGAAGCAAGCTATCATGGTCATTGGATATTAGTTGTCATGTCGATAGGCAAAACTGTGTAATTGGGAATGAGAGACCATTTCCTGACTATTCTTTTTTAGCGAGATCGATTCACCATGCTATATGGGCACATACAGGTGGGAGCACGTACGCACACATTCGCTTTCGTTCAATGAGCCAGGGATGCAAACAAAACGATGGATGGTCTGGATATAGAGGTCGTGCGATAACGTCGTAACATGTTACTCTGTGCATCACTAGATGGCAAGTACATACACACGTAGTGCACTGTTTCTCAGATTTCATTGGACTTTTTCTCCTCTCCAAGCCTTTTTTTTTTTATCTACCCGCCACGATATTTACAACGGCACCAGAAGAGGCACATAACAACAGTT
>VJOZ01098536.1:0-13778 GCA_009801055.1 Stichopus horrens | reverse complement strand
TACCTGTTGTCCTTCCTCCACCAGGAGTGCATGCAGTTTACCGGGCATTGGAGCATGGACCTCACTGCTAAGGTCTGCTGCCACCTTTTCAGGCATCAGTGACTGTAGCCTAGATGCCTAAGAGGTCATTATTTTGATGCTGTATTCTGTACCCTTGTATTGTAATGTTACATCTCCAGAAGCAGTTTGATTTATCAGCTGAAAGCACAGTAAAAGAAAAGAAAGCTTTGTGAAGGATTTTATACAAGAAGTATATGTTTGACTTTTTTTAACTGAACCGATTTTAAGCAGACACCAGTGCTATACAGAGTGGGTGGAATGTGACAAGCAAGCATTGATCTGCCAGGCAACAGAGTAAGAATAATGCATAGAGCTGGAAGTAGCAACTAGGACAACCTGCACATTGAAAGGTGGGGGGAGTTAAAGGGGTGGTCACTGTTTCAAGGAGGGTGCCAATTTCATTCAGAGGCAAGCTGCTCCTTGCTGAACTTGCTGAACATGGGTGCACCTAATACAAATTGCAGAAATTGATAAAAGTTCTACAGAAAATCATAGTCTCATGTCCATTTTACTCATATGCATAAGGCGAAGCCCTATACTTTATTCTTATATTCGACTCTATCTTGATTCACAAGAGATAACCAGTTGCCAGCAAAAAGGGATAAATTGATGCAAAACTCCCCACAAAGAGGAACAATGTTTGTAAGGAGAACAGAAACATGCACTATTTGGTGCAAGAGTTCAGAATCCGCAT
Source organism: Stichopus horrens (assembly GCA_009801055.1). Taxonomy (NCBI): domain Eukaryota; kingdom Metazoa; phylum Echinodermata; class Holothuroidea; order Aspidochirotida; family Stichopodidae; genus Stichopus; species Stichopus horrens. Next base: position 13,024 of record VJOZ01098536.1, on the reverse strand, counting down.
GAGTTTGCCATCCAGTTTAAAGAAGTGGGTCATGATAACTGCAATTACATTGAGTACCATTGCTCTCTGCAAATATCACCCGCTCAAAGAAAGTTTTTCCTCCATGATGTTGGTGATGTCCCTGACCACGACTTAATTTGTGGCAGCAACAACAAGATGAACAAGTGGTTACGTGCACCTTGTTTGGAAATCAGCAAGGTAACAACCACTAAGTTTGTTCATAGTCATGTCAGTGTTTCAAAGAACCAGTCCATCTTTCATCTTCAATAGCTACAAACTTCCAACCGGTGTCAATAGCTACAAACTTCCAACCGGTGTCCATTCAGAGCCACAGGAGAGATGCTGATGAATAAGACAAGGTTACAGATAACAAGGAAGTCTTGTTGTTATTGCAGCAGATGACACTTCTGACTGGAGCGCCAAATCACTGACAGGAGCAAATTAAGACTGTTCAGCCAATGTAAGATGAATGTCCTCTGTATGACATCTTATGGATCTGGCCAATTAGTTTTCAACCCAATATACAATCTGTGGGTGCCACTGCTGAACAGACTGGCATAGGCTACCCTTCAGACATAAAGTCTGGACAGACAGGTTACCTTGTCAGGCATTTAGGCAAAGACATCTACTACTGAAAAGAGAATTGAGAGCAACTGAGGATCTGGAATCAACATCAAAGACCATTGAGGAAACCTGAATGTGAAACGTCTTGCTAACTACATCAGCAAAGGAAAAGGAGAATAGTGGAAGACCTGTCCTCCACTCAAAGACCAAAGACAAAAGACATCAATTTTATAACAGAGGGTAGGGCACAGAGCTAAACTTGCACTCAACAGTTTGTTTAAAGGCCATCCCTTATTCTCAAAGGGCAGATCTCTTTAAAACTTGCAAAGTTCTCTCTCTCTCTTTCTCTTTGATCACTATGAATAAAACATTTGTCTGATTATCTACAGTGAACAAAGCAAAACAAGAAAAGATGCTAGGGCATATATAAGTCTACCAAACTTGGTCCATCAAAATCCCATACACTTCCTAAAAGAAGCTGAAACTTTTAAGAACTTCATGTTGAACATCTCTGACAATGAAATGGGTTTAAAAAGGTTTAAAAGTTCTATTTTAACACTGACAATTTCTTAGTAATGATCCTTCCCTATAACTGGACAAAAAGCTATGAAAGACTTTACCTATGAAATAAGGTTTCTCAAATGGACAATCAAGCGAGACCAAGATTCACACAAGGTCACTTTGATGCAGTAATAGTCACATTCGTAATTGTTGCGCTATTAAGACTGTTGTTAAAGAATAAGGCACCCAAGCCACAAATACAAAATATTTGATGATCATTACTGATGATGCTGCTTCTTTAAAAATTGAAAGCAAAAACCGGTCTTGTTTGGTCATAAGAACCATTCTTGTCAAATTACTGCATCAAAAGTAAAGTTTACTTTACGTAAAAAGTGAAAATGCTCCTAAGAGGAACATGCAGTAATTCCATGTGTACCTTGGGCATTCCCTTAAACAATCTCATCAGATTCTTCACCGTATACTTGCATTAGATAATGGACCAGCACCCAACCAGCACTTTCATTTACCTCTCTATTCTTTGTAATACCGACAGGGAGCTTAGATAAATCATGGAGAATGCCATTGAGGAATCTTTAACAACAAACAAGATGGAAAATACATGGAAAATTAAATCTCATAAGAGTGAGATACAGATCTTCCTCTACCACCTAGGACCTGAAAAATTACACTTTAAAAGTGTGTGTGTTACTATTTGATAAATTTGTCTAAAGGGGTTCTTGCAGAAAAATCAGACATATTACAGTCAATTCTGCTTACTCTCTCCTAGCCAATCACATTACTACATCTTTTGATGTAGTAATGTAACAAGAATGGTTCTTATGACCAAACTAGACCGTTTTTGCTCTCAATGTTTAAGAAGCAGCATCTGTAATTACTAACTGTATCATTGGTAACAGACACTGTAATTACAGAGTTTTGTAAAAAAATCTTGCCATATTCATATCTCAGTAATTCCGTTCTCATATTTTTTAGTCTCACTTTTTTCCGGAAATCCCGTCTCGCTCAAGCTCCCACCTGGAACGATAGCATTTCTAGGAGACTTTCAGTTCAGTTAATAATCTTTATTCCTCAATGGATTCACAGATCATCCCAGCTATTCCTGCATTACCAATCAATAAAGCCTCTTCTTTCTCCAAAGACAACTTTCGATACAGACAGAGGTGTCCCCAGCCAAAAAAGGCAAGCAGGGTACATCTGAAAGAAAACACCTACATGAAGGTAAAAAACCACACAGAAACCATGAAAGAAATCCCAGTTATCTCTTTCACTCAAGAGCTCTTTTTGGTAGATAATGAAGGAAACGTTACTTGTCAACTCAATGTCCACAGAGTCCCACCCACTGCAGACTCCCACAACTTCTGAACTGCTTGAAGAAATTTCCGAATTCCTGGAACTCTAGTCTCAAAGAGGAAGCAGAAAACTTTGTAGGGTATGAAGGGACAAGTTATCCCACCAGGTGAAAAGGCAAAGAGATCTATTCCTCGAAAAGGAATCAGGAGCAACTAAGGACCTGGAGACAACATCAGAGGCAATAGAGGCTACCCCATTGGTGACAGTCTTGCCAACTAAATCAGCAAAGAAAGAGAACAGTTGAAGACCTGTCTGCCACCAAAAAGGTACGAAAACTACTCTAAATTTTTTGCGATGTTTCTGGACTTTTTTGCATGCATAATTTGAGTGTAGGATGTTTCTCCTCTGAGCTATCTTTATGTGTGTTACATATGGGTGTAATTATCGAACATTTGTTACCATGCAGGCTGTATAGGCTATATCTAACTTTGATGTCAGTACCCTTCCACACCCAACTGTGAAACTGAAACAGTCTTGTGAATAGGTACTGACATCAAATTTAGATGTAGCTCATACTGCCTGCATGATAACAAATGTTTGATAATTACACCCATATGTAACACATATTAAGATAGCCTAGCAGCTGCTAATGCAAATAGCTCTAAGGAAAAGCATCCCACAGTCAAATTATGCAAGCAAAAGTCCAGAAACTTTGCAAAGTACTTCACATATACCTTTTTGGTGGCAGACAGATCTTCGATTGTTCCCCTGTTTCTTTGCTGACGTAGCTAGCAAGACCGTCACCAATGGGGTAGCCAAGCTATGGCCTCTGTTTTTGACTCCAGGTCCTTAGTTGCTCATGATTCCCTTTTCTAGAAACAATTTTGTTTCCTTTTCACCTGGTGGGAAAACTTGTCCCTCCAGACTCTACAAAGTTCCTTGCTTGCTCTTTTAGAATGGAGTTTCACTCACTCCTTCGTGTAGTTCAGAAGCTCGGAGAGTCTATATGGGTCTGTGTGGATCTTGAGTTGACTTGTAATGTTTCCTTCGTTATCAACTGGAGAGAGGTCTTTATTGAGGGAGATGAATTTGGCCTGGATTTCTTTCAAGGTGTCTGTGTGGTTCTTGACTGTCTTGTAGGTAGTCTCTTGCAGATGTATTCTGTTTGGCTTTTTGGCTGGGGAGACCTTGGCCTGCACTGAATTCCTTGTTAGCTTTAGCCTTGTCTAATTCACCACCATTATTCAGTTGGCTCCGAGTGGACACTGGCCAGAAGTTTGTCACTGTTGAAGGTGAAAAATGGATTGGTTCTTTGATACACTGACAAGACTATAAGGAAACTTTACCAGTCGTTTCCTCAGGTGCTGCTGATTTCCAAAGAACGTATAAGTAACCACTTGTCTATCGTGTAGTTGCTGCCACAAACTAAGTCATGATCAGGGACGTCACCAGCATTACCTGAGGAAAAACTATCTTCGAATCAGTGATATTTGAAGAGAGCAATGGTACTTAATATAAATGCACGTATCATGACCCTCTCTTCTTTAAACTGTATGGAAAACTCAAGCTGATTTCGAACTCTTGCACCAAAATAGTGAGCGTCGATGTTCCTCTTTGTGTGGAATTTTGCATCAATTTATCCCTTTTTGTTGGTGACTCATCATCCAAGTCACAAATGGTACTTTCTTATGGAGATGCAGTGTCCTCTGAACAATGATATTGATGCCTGTTCTATCACATGGGTGTACAATTCCTTCATGGATGTTCGGCAGCTTTTTTTCTGCCATCGTCCTGTGCCTTTCACGTGCTTTAAAGCCTTTACCATGACATAAGTCTCCACATTTGTGACAAGCTGAGGTGCTTTGCAAACAACAGCTTACCACAGTTCTTGCTTTTGCATCCGTTTCTTTTTTGGAGGAGTTGTGGCAATGGGAAGCAAGTGCTGCAACCCCAAAATAGTGAAAGGATTGAGATGAACTTGCAATAAATTAGTCAAAAAGATATCTCATATGGCAAATGAACATTACGTTGGCTAATCCAACTTTAGTATTGGAATTAAAAAGAATTTCGGGGAGATAGTGGGTATATCTGTTCCTTTGTTGTATTACCTCAGACTAAGTCATCTCTCATTGAGCCATTGCATTATACTTAGTTTATACATTAAAATCTGTTATGCATTTGATGCATAATGTTGAAAGTGCTCAGTAGTGTTAAAGATGACAAGAGAGATAATAAATCATGCTCTGATGCACAAGCATTTCCTATAGCAAGTATCTGCTGTTACAAGTTGTGAGTGTTTCCAAAACTGCCTCATACACGTGTGATGGGTTGATGAAATTTGAAAGAGAAATTTGAGTAAATGGTGTCCTAAGCCTTTGCTTCCGTTTTCTTGTAGCCTCATGCCAGCCGTTCCAAGGTTAACACAGGGCAGCTTTGTCCTTATATCAGATGGGCAACAACACAAAGCCACCGTCAGTGAAACTGCCTTTGGGTTTGAGGTAAGCTAAGATCACCCCAGATTAGGACGGCCTATGAGCCAGACAAACCTTCCACATAATTTTAAAAAATGTTTACAAACAATGTTTTCCTGGTGGGGTTCTAGTGGCAGTTGTTAAAACAGTGATCCAGTGCACTGATGAAAGTTTACTCAGTGCAGAGAAAGAATGTCAATTCTAATTTAAGGACAAAATGTTGACACAGTTTCATTAATTTTATTATTAGCAATACTGGTAGCATGGTACCTTATGGTGCATAGACGTTGATTCTTTGATAAAAGTTTGCTTTTGCATCTCCATGCTGATATGTGCACATCAATCCTGCTGCCCTCTATCCATCCTGCTGCCCTCTATACATCTGATCAATACCATCAGATAGATTACCACTCCTTGATCAGTGTAGCCTGAAAATCTGTTAATGCAACTTCAGGGGTGTTCAGTATGTTAAATCTTTATGATTGTGATGTTCGACCGTGAGTTTATAGTATGAACTAAACTGCAGTTGTGGATAAGTACGTACCCACCCACTGAGTCAGCAATCATTGCATTTGGTCCCTAGAAGTGTACTTCCACTCAATGAATTGCTGCAAAATCAGGGATCGTACATTGCATAATAAATGTAATATGTATAGTACATAAACAGGCAGTAGTATGAATAATTTCATTTTTTGAAAAATTGAATGTTAAATGCAACTCGACTTTGCAGTGTTTCTTTTATTTTGCTTTTTTTTCAGGTGCATGTAGGGAGCACCAACATCATGGTTGATAAAAACTGGAACTTATCCCAGAATATCATGACCCCACACATTAACCATACACCACAAGTGATGCAGGTGAGTGAGTTTGCCATCAGCAGAACTTGGCAAGTATCATCCACACCATTTGAAGGTTAACCAGTCAAAGAACTGTACATTCTATCAGTATACTTCAGAAGTGGTTCTGTGGAGGAAGAGTGGAATTGATACCCTCATTGAAATGGTGGACTGCCCCTTAAAACCCACCCACCCCCCATCCTCCTAGAAAAATTTCATTGAGCCTCTGAAAAGGTGGCCAAAGTCTACTGCTCTTTCAAATGTTGGCCTTATGTAACATTCCATGAAAATGTCTCAAACTTTCCCCTAAATGTAATATGACAAAACTGCAACTTACAACAGCCAAGTTCTATCTACATCATGGTCTTCATCAATAAAATGTTTTTGCCAAATCTTTACTATCACTGCATGACTGACAATACTCAAATTTCCTGCAAATTTACTTACATTAAATCCTTTGGTAGTTACATGTTTACCTTTTTTTCGTCGTCTTAGTGTAGATTTCTTGTTCAGCAGGCTTGTAAAGATTGGCCAATGAGTAGTAAGAGAGGCTCAAGATTTCAGTTGGAACCACAGGCCTTATCATGAGCTTGTGTGTTACTCAAGTGGAATCACAAAGGTTCCCTTACTTATCATACCCACAAGTGTCAAAAATATTTGGGAAGGTACTTCTGCAACCCTATTCAATGTTGAAATTGTTTAACAGGCAAGAGATTGAAAGCTACTGGCAAGCACCAGCAGAAATTTCCAAATATGTCAGTAGTAATCTTAATGAAGGCATAGTTTTTTTCAATTGAAATATCATGAGTTGGTAGGTTTATATAACATGTGACTCTCTAGGCCTTTTATATCTTAACTGGAGTGAAGTTAGCAGTGTGACTTGAGAGCCCACTGTTTGTCTCGCTGACTTTGTGCAATGATGTCACACAGTGACCTGTGTTATAATGCACTTGTTCAAATTTGTTTTGGTCTGGTGGCAAAGTGGCAAAAATACTTCTGAAGTAGCCAAAAGGAAAAAGGAAAAACAGATGTCTGGTCCTATGCATTTTAAAATTACATGTGAAAATATAGTCTAATATGCTACATTTTTGGAAAATTTTGACTATACAGTGCAGGATCTTGTTGATGTTGCCACGTCCATCTCTTTGCATAATCTTCTTTTGTTGGCCGGCAGTTCACTGCTTGCACTTCACATTCCACACAGTCTGTATAGCACTGGTGTCTGCTTAAAATCTGTTAAGTCCGGAAAGGCATGCATCTTGTACAAAATCATTCACAAAGCTTTCTTTTCTTTCAATGTGCTTTCAGCTGATAAATCAAACTGCTTCTGGAGATGTAACATTACAATACAAGGGTACAGAATACAGCATCAAAATAATGACCTCTGAGGCATCTAGGCTGCAGTCACTGATGCCTGAAAAGGTGGCAGCAGACCTTAGCAGTGAGGTCCATGCTCCAATGCCCGGTAAACTTCATGCACTCCTGGTGGAGGAAGGACAACAGGTATGTTACCATACTCAGTACAAGAATCATGTTGCTGTTTTGTGGAGGTAATTTGGTTTCAGCAACTATCTATTTGTTGAAACCTTGTGAACACAATGTTCTCAGTAAGAGAAGTTTACAACAAGTCATGGTGGTATGGCAGTGTACCGCAGTGGGCACCAGAAAGTTGTTTTGATGGTGTACATAAAAGTTTGGGGGGGTTAGTACCGATCAGTGTTCCTGTTTTAGGAATTACTTCAGTGGTCAAAGGTCGTTTGGTGTTAACGTGGGTGAAAGGTAAGTTGATGGGTAGTTTTGGTCTACAGTAATACCCTGCCAGTGGTCATTGTAGGGTCAGTATACTGGCATCATCGCTTTGCCTGAGAAAACAATCTTCTATATTACTAGGGTCAGATTCATAAGCACTGCACTGGTGACTGGTTACAAAAACCTTGGAAGTTTTTCTTTCTCATTATTGGTGTGTAGTTGTTGAAAATCTGTTGTTGGTAGTGGAGGTCAAGGGTCATTTGAACACCTTGTATGCCAGCCAATCTTCACATGATATCATGCAAAAGGTTTCATGGAAGGAACAAACCATAACCATGATGGTATGACCTGATATCATCTCATGTTCTATTATGCAGTTTTCTTGAGACATGATTTTAGCACATAGAAATTCTGTGTGGACTAGGTGTGTATGCAAACATTTGGTATTGAAAGTTTTGCCTGATATCCTACAAATCCTTGACCAAAATACAAGGGACAGCCTTCCACACTCCCCCATTCAATGTTGAAATTGAGGATATGTTTTAGTTGGGACAACATTGATCTAGGGGGAGGGGCCATGACATTTTTCTACAGGTGTCCTATCATTTTTGTCAAGGATTATAGTTAGTTGAAGGTGTACCGTAGTGACTGCCACCAAAGTTGAAGGTGGAGGTCATCAGTCATTTTAGGTCAATAGGGTTCATGTAACCAAAACCTTGTAAACCATTACCTCTTAAATGCAATCTTGACTTTGTCATCAATATGTAGGTGTATATCTTGAAGTAAAAACATGCCTTTTGCTTCCATGGAGGTCAAAGAGCATTATGGGGCCCAATATATGGTAAATTGGTAAATCCTTGAGCAGTATTTCAAGTCTTAGCAAGCATGGACAGATCTTATTATCCTGTGCATTTCCATAACATATGTACTGTGATTGGCTAGATGTATCTGTAATCCTACATCAAAACCGCAATTCATGATTGCTCTCTGGTTTGTGTTTTGATTCTGGCATTATTCAATCATTTGATAACTTTATTCCTAGGTTGGGGAAGGTCAAGAGGTCTGTGTTGTCGAAGCCATGAAGATGTTGAACAGCCTGCATGTGGGCAAAAGTGGGAAGGTGAGTCCATTTTTGATTCCTTGCAGAAGGAATCTTTGTGATGGTTACGTCATGCACGTGGGTGAGTTGACGATTGGTTCCAATCTTGGACATTGATGGGAAAACTCCTTGTGGGCGGTGTGGACAGTCCCTGTGGGTTTATAGCCCATAGGATGGTGCTATGAAGCTAACTATTGAATCAGAAGGCATATAGAAGTCCCCTCTGAGGTGTTGTGTTGTATCCTCATTTGCAGGCGTATGTGTGGGAGGCCTTATGTCCACTTTTCCCTTCTGAAAAATGCCACACACACCCACTTGAAGGATAACTGTTTTGAAAAATCATTTTGGCGTAAAAGCTTTTGTTGGGTTGTCATACTCTGTCATTGTAATTCATGTTTGTATAAATCCCTTTGGCAAGGAATTGCAGATCATTTTGTAATTAATTAATGTAATTTCCTAATTTCTTGTTTTGATCATTTTTTAGGTAAAGAAAATCTTTTTCAAGGTCGGTGATAATGTGTCAGAAGATGAGGTGATTCTTGAAATTGATTGACCCATCAAGCTGGAAATGGAAGACTCAGACAGGATTTTGGTGTTAATCAGTGACTCCTGTGTTCAAGCATACCACAGTATTATCACTAAATATTTTCCTCCTCTCTTCAAGTGGAGAATTCTTTGAAGAGGGACATCAAGTTGTTTTCCTAAACTTGTCATGTGCTGCCCCCTTAAACTTAAAAACTTTTAGGTCCCTTTCATTTTCAATAGATGGCCTTATATTTTTACCAAATTATCATTTTAACTTATTGTATTACCAAAGATGGCACAATATGGTAAAATATTCAGATTATGACTTCATTGTGATGTCAGATGGAAACGGGTCTTCAGTTGTGGAGTTGGCTCTGGAGTTTGGGCAAGCTGAAGAATAGTAGTGATTTAATTTCACGTCAGCTCCAGACTGGCTAAAAGCACGATAAATGTGCTTCAAATATCACTCCTAATCTACACAAGGCGCACTGATCGCTCACAAGTTGGATTGTTTGGAACATCGGCACCATAATGAGATGTATCATCGGCAAATGAGATGTATGTCGTGTAGTTGAGTGTGCTCATTGCACAGTGCTTATTCATTGTTATATAGGGTTAAATATCCCTTCTTTTATAAATTTACCACTGGCATATCCTTATTGCTTAAGGATGCTCAGGCGCACAAAAGCTAAGGACATGGCGATGATATATGAAGAGATAATACTGTGTAAATTTCAATTTTTTCCTCTCAGAATTACCACCTTTACCAATTACCTCAGTAAATACATGAAAACATCTGAAATGGATGTACATGCTCGACCTTTGTTTTATTTTCTTGTAAAGGTTTATTTTATTTGGGAATCACAGCTTTTCCAAAATACATATTTCATTTCTAAATAAAAACATTTAAATATACAATAACATTTATGCAGTGATAGTTTTGGCCAATTTGAACCATACATTGCACTTTAAAAAAAGTCTTCTTGAACATAAACAGCTTCTCCTATTTTCTCTTGTACTTTCGCTAAAGCCGCATACATTCTACTTTTGCTGCACTGTTCAACTGGCCATTATTACTAAACAAGAGAAAAATATCAATACATGGTTTGAGCAATAAATATTTTGACATTAAAATCTTATGTGACCATAATATTACAATTTAGGGAACAGGCAAAGTAAATTTACAAGGATGTGAGTGTTTATGACAATTAATCATGCATGGAAACACAAGACCTATAAAAGGATTACAATACCCATGATAATAATACCCATTTGGAATCAACCACATCTTTCTAAGGATATCAACAGCTGCTGGTTCTGCTAAAGCATCAGTTCTGTATTCCAAGCAATTGTTATAGTACTGGAACATTATTATTTGGATGATCAATTAAGTACATACTGTCGACAAAGGCAATACTAACTCAAATGTGGAATGTAAAACAGGTTTATCCTATGGCAAGCTATAGTTGCTATTTAACCTCATGACAAACACAATGCAAAGAAAATTTACATACTCGATTACTGACAAGTGTGAACCTTAACAATTAAATTACATGTTTCCATTTTTTGAAGGATATTATACACCACCTTACTATAAAACTGACATTCTTGGTGACAATCCATATGATCAAATTACATTGCAATGAAACTGAAATACTGGTTCAGCTAAAAGCAACTTCACTTAATTCCGCCCTTCTGTAAACCACCACTGTGCGCACATACAACAGTTTCTTTCATCCAGTTTTATCAGTTCACAACCCCTCCTCATCAGAACCGATATTTACAAATGCTTACAAAAGCAGAGAGAGTGTGCATAATTTGAAGTTGGTGATAAGACTACACTCGCTGCATGTGCAGGAGTGGCAATAAAGTCCACACAGCTATCCATATGTAAGCTGACTTGATGAATAGACCACCTGCTTTTCCATGTCTATGGCATGTTCATCCTAGGTTTCTTCACTCTTCATTGACAGCAAACAATTGAAGAGGTCTCATCTCTGGTTCCAAAAGAGTTGCTTCTGGAAACTATCATTTTTATTGGCAAGTAAATGGTTCTCAATGAAAGAAATCGATGATGGAGATGACAATGTCATAAGCAACAGCAAACAGGAAAAATATGGGAAGGACTATGTGAAGTGGAAATAAATAGTCTGTCACTGGGTATGGAATCTGTAGATTTCTATGAATGAAAAAAGAAACATGGTCTATGATGACATACCATCCAATGTGCCACTGTCAATATTCTTATTTGGATTAATAGAGAACAGCTTTGTAGCAATACAAAATATTCCTTGTTCAACTGGAACTGGAAAATGATGTGGACAGTACAGAACCTCAATTTCAATTTTTGACCCTACTTTTGAAACACATTGCTGCACTGATGCATGATAGAGATATTTCAAGATGCACTATTCTATGAAATTCACTGACTTTCCTTCGCATACTATGGCACATGACCTTGAATAGCAAATCCTTGTGCATGTAGAGGTACAAGCCTGTTGCTAGAAATCAATCGGTTGTGACGTAGTACTGACAAACGCAGATTGAACATTGCCTTGACTTTATCTGATCTGTGTTAAAACCTTCATTTCACCAGGCAGTGGCATATACCTACCTTTGAAAGCTTTGTTCGCAGCTACCTAATTAAGGATTAGTCGACTTAAATGACGCTGTTCTGTGAATTATATTCAACTGGTACCGACAAATAGAGGACCCTTGAGCTAATTGCACAGCTTACCTTCCCTTGGTCCGGTGGGTCTTAAAGTATAAGCCGCAATTAAATTGTCCATCAAAATAAGAGCTCTGGTTTCATGCACTTACTATGTTAGTATCTTACTGAATGTAGACATTCATAGGGTATTTATAATCTCATCACAAAAGAGTTTTTGCGTCCAAGACCTTGACAGAAACAAGAAAAGTGCAAAAGATGAAGGACGGTATTTGTCGGTTCTACGCCACACATTTTCAGGCTCGTGCTGAAGTCCAACTTTCAAAGCGTTACTTCACATCCAACTAAATTAGGAAGCTTCCTCTGGTGAAACCGTTATGTTTAACTGATAGAACGGCAAAGATTCTCATTTACAATGTTAAGTTTTCTTGTTGGTGGAAAGTTCCTTTATTTGCGGAACTTTACATGCAAATTCTGCAAATACACAATTTCTTAGCTTAAGTGAGGTCGAAACTCGTTTGAAAAAATTCATTTTCTCAGGTCAGGTTTATCTCCTCAAGACGTGATGATCCGTAAAATCAATAAAAAAAATATCGTTTTGGAAAGCTAGTTAAGCTGTATCATTAATGCAATGACAAGGCATGCTTGGACTGCATAACGGAGGGCGTTACTGTAGGTGCCACGTGTATGGAAAGGATCTGCTGAATATTTTAGCGCAGTCATAACATCATGATAAAACGTCAGATTTGTAATTTATGTAATATAATGGGAATGAGGAACAAAAATGATCAATAAGAGAAAGATAAAGTATCCTATCGTCGATGGGAAAGATTATATCATATTCCAACGACATGAATCATTCGCGAGTATCGTGTACGATGACGTAATAATCAATAATCAATCAAAACATTTTTCCTATATCTGGTCACGTGATAATTGCTTTATTCAAGAAAATCACATGAAAATTTGGAATATGATTAAATGGCTGATATTACCTGAATTACCAATTCTGTTACAAACTAATGACCTAAATATGTAAAGGAAAATATGGTACTTAATATCATTAGATGATAAAAACATAAGACGGCTCATAATTTTATAGTTATAGCAGTACAAGGCATACCTACAAAGGGTATTGTTTTGAAGTATGGCACGTTATGCGGTACACTTTAGTCTAAGCATTTAAAATTTACGCGCTCCGCCCACAGCCGGTCACGTGATTGGAATCGATCTTGGCACCAGCTATTCACGGGTAGCTGTTTACCGTAACGGTGAGGTAGAGATCATACCAAACAAACGG
>VJOZ01098247.1:4239-19684 GCA_009801055.1 Stichopus horrens | reverse complement strand
TTCGGCAAGGAATCAAAAAACAGGGCAAACCGGTCAAGAAACTCGATCAAATGTTGGCACAACCAAATAGAAGCTAGTGTTTTCAGCAGGTCGAAAATTCAGATCCTGATACCTGCAGTCAATAGTCCGTCAGCTCTGTTCAGCTACAAATTGGTGTGAAGTCATGAAATGAATTTGCTTCGAACAACAAAATATCACCAATTATGTACCGGCATAACAATGGAGCGTTCTGTGTTCTTAACAGACAGTCATGTGTTAAAAGTTTTTGTCAATTGAGCAATGTACATTTCAGAAACTTTGGATCTCCGATGCAATTTCACAACTAGGTCGTGACATCATTATTCAGGCAACCGATGACTTCCAAATTATGATTGCATTTATATTTTACCCCCTCATCCCACAAGGACCAAGAGAACGTTGCAGATTGATAGTTACTTATTATCGTCACATCTGGGGCATCTGTAGTGTCTGTTCTTTTCACATCGTGACCACTCTGGGATGAATCTTGGGGTTTAGGGAGCAGTTCAGGTGTCCAAGATGAAGGCCTGTCGTCATGGTTACTGTCTCTTAAATGGTTCTTCTCATCGGATTCATTGTACACTGGATGGCAAGAAGAAATGAAACTATGGTGATAAATGGATAATTAACAACAAATCAGTTAATCAATACTGATTAATAAACCATGTTTGTAACGCAGAATATGTGATAAATAAAACTGATAAATAATGTTGCATATGTAATTATTTACCATACAAAGCTAGGTAAGAGGGGTACCAATTACATGATAAAATAGAAGAGAGGCAACCAAATACACCTTAAACTAACTCAGTAGGGTATCAGTTACATGATAAACTACCAAGTCAGTAGGGTGCCAAATACATGGTAAACTACTAGGTCAGTAGAGTACCAATGATAAACTATGAGGTCAGTAGGGTACCCATTAGATGATAAACTACTAGGTCAGCAGAGTACCAATTATATCATAAACACCTAGGTCAGTACTGCACCAACTAAATGATCACCTCAAGCTCAGTAGAGTACCAACTACATGATAACTTAGAGTAGAGAGTCATAAATTACACGATAAACTAGGCCATTAAGTAAAAGTGACATACTAAGATATGCCGCATAGGTACAAGTTACACAATAAACTAGATCAGAGAGGCAGTACTTTACAAGACAAACTAGACCAGTGCAAATGGGGGGGGCAGTCACTGAAATATATGTGATACATAAAAAGGAAACTTGACAATCCTGTGTATATTGGTGACAGAAAGGAAAAAAATCAAATTAGATCCAAGACAGGATCAAGAAATAATGATACAGACAAAGGTAACATAGAAATAAGTATCCCATGTGATGCCATCAAGAAACAATGATAGAGATTAACAAAATACAAGGGGTGACCATAGAAACAAATTACCTAGTGTGCAGTAGAGTAGGAATTAATTTGAAAACCAGTCACTAACTGATTCAGTTTCAGATCAGTCGGGGTACAATGACGGTAGCGAACAACTACAAGTCAGTACACAGGGTGACGATAATGTGTAATGAAGAAACAATGTGTGCATCACAGTATACAGGACAATGCTCACCAAGTTTGAGTGATACACACAGAACCTTACACACTATCCGTCGTCAATGACGGACTCAAAGACATACATACTTACTCTTCTGAGTATTGATGGTCATGTGACATGCAATCAGAATAACAACTTAATCAGTCAACAGAGTCGACATTCCTCACAGTGAACCTGAACTGACATATCCCCTGGTACTGTTTTACATTTACTACCATTTCAGTATTTTTGACAGAACTGACCGAGTACCGATAGATGCAACAGTTATGAGGCGGTGGGCGGTACAGTGACAGTATTTCTTTTGTCGACTGTGGACATTGTCTATTAATTACTTGTCTCCTGGTTTACACATTGGCAACTGATATCAGCATTTCTAACGAGGCTCATAGTTAATTCCAAAATAAATCCCTATCGGCAAGCATATCAAATGTTGAATTGTCCTTGACACAAATATAACTTGAACAAAAAACAAAGAGTAACATGTGACAAATAGCAAGAATCCCTCACTTGAGATCACAAATTTATATCCACTGTACTTGGCCTATGTTTATTCATGATGCAAGCATAAGAGAGGAATTGCTTGCGAACGGTCAATGTTTGACAAAACATGATGTGATTTGTGGCAACATTCAACATGTTCAAAGATTAATCCAGCTCATACTCTAATATGTTATTGTTATGTCACAAACGTTTAAAGAGAACAACAGATCGGCAGATATGTGAATTTATCAAACCTGCTGAGTTTGAAAGTATTCGTCATCCAAAGTGTTTTAAATCTACTTCATCTACCTCTTTGTAGACTGAAACTCACCATCATCTCCATAAATAGCATCATCATGGTAGAGTTCATCGTAGGCTGCCTCCGTATGTGGCAAGCAGCTTGTGTACCCAGAGATGTATATAATACCTACAGGTAAAGGATTGAGAAAAATTTTATAACGCTGACTTGTGTTTTGTACATATCAACAGATGGAAAATCCACACTGGAAGGTGTGTGAGTGGGGGGGTTCAGGGGGTGGAGATCTGTAAGCAGGGCATGAAGTATATTTAACTGTTATAAAAGTGAAGATACAACAACCATCAAGCCCCTCTGTCAGAGGGCAATGTTACAAATTAAGTCTTTTTTCTGAATTGAACCATGAAGTCAACATGTGTATAAGGCAGCAATTTCTCACATTAAACAAATAAGAGTGACATTACAGGACATGACATGGACAATGAAGAAGGCTTTATCATTGATGACCATCTAAATGCTTAATCTTTTGTCATGAGTGAGGTTTTTGGTTTTTTTAACTGATTTTATATGAATATTATGTAGCCACACTCTATGAATTCATAACTGCAAATAGGTTGAGAAAAAAAAAGTTTCCGTTCAACAATTTTGATTTTGGTGGAAACTTATATCCAAAAGTTTTGACTCAACTTGAGAGCCAAGATATGTGCTTGAAGTCATAGCAAACTTTTCTCTGAGACAAACCAGAATAAATGTTAAGATTATGAATATATGCTTTCATATTCAGCAGTCTCCATGGCAACTTGAAATATCACACCATGACTCTTGTGTGGTGATAAACCAACATTAACTTAGAATTCCAAATAATCAGACTCCCAGCGTACACACTGTCAGGAAGAATAGACTAAAGTGAATTGCAATCAAGGGCAGCGACAGTTCCAGAAAATATCATGTCCACAAATGCTTACAGTCACCATAAACGGTAAATGTTATCTTCTCTTTCGGCATCAGTTTAAGGTCCAGATTTTGTTGAAATATTGACCCGTGAACGAGAGTGCAAAGGAGAACCTCCATTTCACCTGTCTTCATGACAACTTGAGAATAACTTCCTGGCCATATCTTACCTGGAATAAAAATGGAGGTCTATGTTAAAACTGAAGCAATTTAAAATTCAATTGACATATAGAATAAACTTTCCACCTATAGAACATTGGAGAGTATTTGATAGCTGTTTTGCCCTGCATGTCAAATTTTGACACCCTTGAAAGGAGTGTATTAATCTGGCTTTCCTACTGTGAGAAGCCATGATTATCAGCATTTAACAAATCAGAAGACAAAAAAGTTTTATTTCAAGGGTTTGCCTGAAATCACATGACCAGATACACCTTAGGAGCACCAAAAATTGAATAGCATTTGTGCATCGTTCTTCCAACAACTGCTAGGCCACCGAGGGCAGCAGAAATGATTTTATGCAGATACCTTAAAGGGAAATAGGGCGTTTGTTTTAGAGAAAACATCCATATTTTTAAAAGCAATGTTTGTGGACGTAGAATGATAGAGCATTCAAAATAAGGANNTTTCAAAATTCAAATGATGCACCGTCCATTGCTCATCACATGCATAATGTTTTGAGGAGATGAAGCTTTGCTTGATGTTTATTAGTAAGACGGAATGATTTAGCAATGATTAAAGCTATTTTCTTTTGTGGTCATGTTAGTGTATTCTAAACGCCCTATTTCCCTTTAATGGTTAATGAACCACCGATTACCAGTCATTCCCACATCTAATAGACATGTCATAAATACTGATTTAATAGTCAGAGTCATCCAACAGGAAAATGTCATTCAAATATATTGAATACTTCAAACAGGCAAAGTCTTTGTGCAAAAACTTACATCTTTACTACTTTTTACATTAGTCCAATTTGTCTTGTTATGAAAAATTTAACATCAAATTAATACAGACCACATTATAACCTGCAGCCAAGCAAAGTGGATGAATTTGTGTCCAAATAAAATTCATTTTAATGTATGCACTAAATTAAAACTGAAAAAAAGAGTAAACACAAATAGAAAGAGTGAACTACAGTACTTTTATCACGCCTTTGCATTTATTATATTTTTGTAGTATTCAGGACAGACCTGTTCATCGCTAAAGCAGGAGTTGGTAAACCAATATTGTGAATGTAGAAAGAATCACTGATTCTCTGGGAAATACTGGAATGTTCACAGAGACAAGATTTTGAAAATGAATTAGAGAAACTCACCAAACTCTTTTCTACTCTCCATCGATGCAAGCGACAGATGAACTTCATCATCCAACACTTTTGTACAGGACACTCCTGGTTTCAAGGTCAACCCTTAGACAAAGAAAAAAAAGGACAGAGAAAATACTGTATGAACATTAAAAAAATCAAAGAAATGTGTCTTTTTGTTGTAATCAAATACATACCTGCCAAATATTCACCTATGAGAGCCAAATAAATGAAAAAGAGAATAAACAAGCTAACAATTTGAAGGGAAACACTGCATTTGTTTACAGAAAAATAATCATTCTCTTCAGCCAATATGTACAGTATATCAACACACTAACATAGGCAGGACAGAAGCCTTCTTTTCAAGAAAGAAGTTTCTCACATGTATTCAGAAATTTAGTTATACAGTATTTGTGGTTCAAGTCTAATTTCTTCACAAAACTTTAGAATGAAGTCATATGACGCATATTCCATAGCATCGTATAACGTTTTGGGGTAGATGAAGCTACTGCTGTTGTTTATTGGTGACACATAATGCCACATTAATGATGAATGTTTTTCTCTTTTTTTATTAGATGTTTGCATCAAACATGATATTTCTGTTTACAGGAAATTTGATGAATGCATACGACTATTCAACCATTTAATGTTAATTCTTATGTCCTTACCAGCTACCAGGCACTGCTACACAATGATTCTGTCACACAACGTATCTGTATGACGTACATGTACGTTCCAATTTGAAAATCTTACAGTTTCTCTATTTCATAATTTTCGGTGTGATGGCCATGGATTTCCAGCACTAGCTGCGATCTTCGATCTTTAACCCTACCATCTGTCATGTCACATACAGACAGCTTAAAACATTTTGTCATATGTCACATCCAAACAACACTGTGACATTGTATTTTATTACTCCCAGGATCTAATCAACACACACGTTTGCTAACTTCATAAGTCACAATTGCCACGAGCCTTTTAATGCATACAATGTACAATCCTCCCCCGATTGAAAGAGAAATGTTATTTGAGAGCTCATCTGAATAAATAACCAAAACTCCTATCATACTGAAGATGTCAATAGATTCAGAAGACAATCACACTGTAAAAAAATACAAAAGGAATAATTTTGACTCCTTTCAGAGATACCATACCCCAAATCATTTTGTCCAGTCGGAAAGATGCCCTCCTTGAGTCCTGTAAGACACTCAGCTAAAAACAGTCCGAAGAAGTCACCGTATCCTCTGGTATCCTCGGGGGAAGATAACGTCGGTTGAAAAACTAGAAAGTTTGGTGGCAAAGTCTGCAAATGAGGTTAGAAGAAAAGATTTCTCAGCATCACATTAATTTAGGTTCATACAGTACTATAAAATATCAACATAGAGCATGCGCTGGTATAGTGAGATTCGTCTTGGACAGCCTGGTAGGGCTTACTTCCAAGGATATTTTTCAGGATTACAAAGCAGTTTAAAAAATCATTATTCATGAAAGAGGAAAGAAACACTGTTTACAATATGCAAAACACCATGTTCGGGAACATGGAAGCCACTGAACATCGAACACGGGGACAGTCGAACCGAGGAACAGCAAACCTGGGAAAGTACAGTGACAATTCTGGGAACATCCAACCACAACAAAAACGAACCTAGAACTCATCAGCAACAATTAAAGTAATAAAATAGCAGGGAACATCAAACCCTGGACACAACAAACCCCAGGAACATCAGGCAGACTGCTGTATTTTCATCAGCGCTGCATCATCATGTGCTACCGTATATGCTTCCCAGACTGTACAGTGCACAGTTGTAATCAAACCTGTATTGATTCCAAAATGTTACTCTGTCCACTATACATCTCACAACTGAGCAAATTTGCCTTCAAGATGCGCGTCACACAATTCCTGACATAAACCAATCACTGACTTATCCTACCAAAAATACTAGCATACTGCACATACTGTAGTCTGATAAAACAACACTGCAGATCAAAAAGTGTATCTAAACAATGAAAATTTCAAAAACAAATTTTGACTTACAGTAGTACCTTATATCCAAAGCTACAGGTAAGATCAAGTGTGTATTAAAATTGGATGACTAAATTCTGTTGTTATTTGGAATAACCTTTCTTCGGGGCAGTTTTCTCTCTAGAGTGTAACCACTATACATGGGTTTTCAAATGCAGCAAATAACCATTCACTTCCTGTTAGTTGCACTACAGTAAATACTACGGGTGTGTTCAAAATACCATAGGGCCTACACCTACTGTACAGTAGCCCTTCTGTTTGACACGCATAAAATATACTAAGTCAAACAGCTAGCTAAATGACAAATAAATTAAAACTATGTGGACTCCAAAAATGAAGGAATACAAGTTTTATGGGGGCCAATCATTATAGCCCTCTTGTCCAACCACAAAGTCACTCACAGGTCACAGTCCCACAGACTTGCTTTGATGCAAAGACACTTATTGTAGGTCACCAAACAGCCCCAAACTGTGTGTTCGATGGTTATTCACAGCAATCATACTGTACCATGTAGATATTGTTTATACAATTGTCATTCATCTATTTCTCACATACACACACAATTACAGTATTTGTTTGCTATTTTGTTTTAGTAGTTTTTGCGAGTGCTTTGCTACTGATAAGTCAGCCTACAGAAAGTTCTGTTACCACCAACAACAAAAAGACACATTCAAGGTTTACATGTATACCGTAACTTAGGGTTACCAGTGAGAAGTTAGTAAGCTACTGCAGCCTATCATTACAGTTAGTAGCAAAAGAATGAAATTTCTAATTAGTACCAAATGCTAGCCACAACACTGTTTGCGGTGGTGTCTATTGACCCGGACCCTGACTCTATTATTCAGGCTCTTCTTGTTATTGAGTCAGTATTGAGAGGTGAAATGTCTGTACTAAGCCTTAGCCTTGGATACAACACTTATGGGGAGCATGTTGCAGTTAGTAAGCTTATTCAGATGGTATGACTTCTAGAATAAGTCTGTAACAGTGCCGTAACTTCTACTTTTCTAGTTCGGCTCCATAGATGGTCATTTGAGACAATTGCCCCAGACTCTAATTTAGAATTTGTCCTGTCATTAGCCCAGAAGCAACTCTTGTGTTTGGACGGTGCCTCAAGCAGTGAGACTTGAGCCTATTGACTCTGCGAGTTGGAAACCATCTTCAGCCTTCAGGGCAATACTGCTGATCTCTTTTTTTTAATTAATATAGAGAGAGATTGCTGGGCTAAGTGTGCCTGGATCACCTACCACGCGCCAAGTTCCCAGTTACAATATTAATTATATTATCTGAATCGGGGTGAATAGTGTTTGATACCGCGTTATTCCAACAGACATGTCCAAGTCAATACACACAACATACTGTATCCAAAGGTGGTGTCTATTGATTCAGATGCCGACTCTATTATTCAGGCTCTTCTTGTTAATGACCAGGACTGAGCTTTGATACTAATTGAGAATTAAAGTCTGTAATTAGTGTAACCATAGCCTAAACCATGGATCCAACACTAATGCAGTAATGGGAAGCAAGTTGAACTTGGCAAACTTATTCAGATGGTACGATTTCTAGAATATAATGTAATTGGGCCGTAACGTCTAATTTTCTAATCCGACATCTGTAAGGAGAGTTGAGGCAATTGCCCTGGACACCGACTTTACTGTCGAATGTCTCCTGCTATTGGCTCGGATGCAACTTCTGTGTTTGGATGGCTGCGAAAGTAGTGAGACTTGAGCCAATTTACTAAGAATATGTAGCCGTCTTTAAATTTAATATAGGCTACACCATTGATCTCTTTATTAATATACAGAGCAATCACTGGGCTAAATTTGGCTCTTCTATAACACGCCTATGTCAACAGTTACACTATGTATGATATCATTCCAGTCTGGATGAATAGTGTTTGATACTGCGTTATTCAACGGGCGTCCGGGTCGATAGACACTACGGTACATCCAAATTTTAGGCATTTTCGTGGAACTACCCCACGAAAGAAATGGATAGGAGACCCACGCAAATCATGATCTACGCAAATCCGTACACAGAATCTATCAACAAGGTTTTGTAAAATGCTTCATGAAAAATACCTCACGTATATGGAATTAAATTCTTCATCAACACAAACCTTAAATCATCTCCTTTCACTTCAAGTTCCTTTCTGATTAACGTGTTTCACCACCGTGCAATAAGCGTCACCTGAATTGCTTTGTTATCATATCAGTCACAGAAAATTCTTCGTGCACTTAGCTAGCTTTCTGTTTTGTTTTGATTATCTCACACGATCGTTGGTACATGGTGTTTCGTTTCGTTCACACCGTGTGTGATATTCTGCGATGTACTTCTAGATGACGTCATTAACATGTATGTCGTCATTTTACTTGAGTCTAGCAAGTACCCCAATTACTGGTCCTGAGGTTTCATGTACACTATCAAACAAAGACATTGTCTAATACTTTAAGTCAATTGGTTTTCTTCTGAAGTTGAAAATATCAACGGAACTCCAATTACTTTCCCGGGTTTCATGTACACAGTTCATTATCCATATCAAACATGCATATTATCTATGAATTTATTGTCAAAGTTACAAAAAAGGAATGAGGGAAATACATGATGTAAACGAGACGAATAGGCCTACGTCACATGTGATTACGTAATCACCATATGACATGAGGTGAATTGTATCGTTATTTTATTTTTGTTCAGTTACATAAACATAGGATCTATCAATTACAAATGACCTAAAAATCGAGAGTTTAAATTACACCGCGATCTCACCTAATTGACAATGAAATAAAAAAAAATCACAAATACTAATTTAAAAAGACATAGAAAAACATTTCGGAAGAGGTCAGACAAAATGGTGTCATCTGATTACGTAATCAACATATGACTTGGATTTTATCGTTTGGTTCGATTTCAATTAACATAGGGCCTCTCCATTACAAATTAGATAAAAATCGAGAGTTAAAATTACACCGGGACCCTACCTAATCTACGATTGAATGACAAAATTACGAATATTTTTTAAAAAAAATATATGATTACACATGATATTTCGGAAGATGTCACACGAAATGGTGCCGTGCATAGCCGAGGACGATCGATGCGCTACGTCCTATGTGATTACGTAATCACCATGTTAGCTCGACTGAAGTTTATCGTTTTTCGTTCGATTTAAATCAACATAGGGCCTATCAATTACAAATGACCTTAAATTCGAGAGTTTAAATTAGACCATGACCCCTCATAATGGACAATGGAACATAAAAATCACAACTAATGAATTAAAAAATAAATTACACATTGCATTTCGGAAGACTCATGCGAAATGGTACCGTGCATAGTCGAGGACGGTAGATGCACTACGTCCTATGTGATTACGTAATCACCATGTTACTTGGACTGAATTTTATCGTTTTTGGTTCAGTTTTATGACGATAGGGCCTATCGATAACAAATGACCTCAGAATCGAGAGTTTAAATTCGACTGGCACTCCACCTAATTGGCCATCCAATGACAAATTCACGAATAATATTTTTTTTTAAATGTAACTACTCATGACATTTCGGAAGAGGTCAGACAAAATGGTGCCTTGCATAGCCAAGGACGGTCGCTGGGTAAAATGTATGGAATGTGCAAAGAGATAAACTAGGTTTCAGAAAGTGTGAAATAAAGCTAAATTCAGTTGTAAACACAACAAAGATTTCATTATGTAATTACTGAGGTCCACATAGTCATTACATGCTTTATGAAATATTGACCTCCACGACAGATTTTGATAATTTTGTGCAAAAAAAAAATGTTTTTTTTTTTAATTCTTCAAATGATTCATTTCACGGACACCATATCTTAAAGTAACGTGACGACATTCTGTATGAGGAAATCCACCTTTCAGATCACACAAGTCAGTTCTAAGGATCTTCATAAAAATAAGTCTCACTTAGACTCTAAATGTTGTACCGGTACTTGTAACACAATCAATTAAAAGTGTGATAGATTCGTGTGAGCCGATGTGAGAAACTGGGTGTTGTACCGCCTCCAGTCATGGCGCAATACAGCCTCAGGTAAGTTGGCTAATTAGAAAATCGAAATGAGATGGTCAGGACTAACAACGTCCGGAGCTATGCATGTTTTGCCGTCTCAACTATATCACTCAATTTGTAATAATGTGTTTTTGTATTTTCATTACATAAGTTACAAATTTTGCGTTTGGCCTCAGAGACCCTACAACTTACAAATATTGATCGGTAAGGATTGTGTCATGAAGCATTATTGTTTTGGTACGGTCAATTTGTTGTTCGGTTTGATGACTTTAGGGCAGTATAGCAGATAGCTGACCAGAGCCATACACTATGAATAGGCCTACACAACTTTAGATGTGTTGTTAATCCCAAAAGTGAAGTTTCCCCGTTTTCCTTCACAAATGAGTTAAACTCTCATCCACCAGCACTGTGGAGTGTACAGCCGCACAGCTTTAGGGCTATTCCAATGTCGCCAGTAAATTTGAAAGAATTGTAACACGGATATGGTACACATTCGGAAAAATGTGTGTATGTTTGTGGTGGGGTGGGTGTTTGTATAATGGCATTTTTTCAGTGTCAAGACGAGATTTAATGTAGGGGATCATAACAAGACCCTAAAACAAAACAAAATTCACCTAGAGAAGATGTGAACTTTCAGTACTTGCCTTCTTATGCCCCGCCCATTTTCTACACTCCGTAATGGCTATTGTCATTCAACTACAATGCAGTTTGTAAGTTGAAAGTTGAGTGTTTTGAAAAGTTGGTAAATTATGGCCTTATAAATGCATGAAGGTATATACGCTGAGTATCAGTTTCACGAAACAAATTCGGTTGTTGCAAATTTATTGCCACCAACTAATGAGTATACTTTGTTTACTAATGATACTGTAATTACTTATTTCAGTCGTTTACATAAAGGAAAGATCAGCTTAGACCTCATGTAGCGACCCACAAGATAAACGTCGTTTGTTTTCAATAACACATTGAGTACATTGATTGTAAATACAACAATTACTACCTTATTGAGAGTGGTCCAAGATTGGTTCTCGGTGTTAAAGTTTTAATTTACCAGTTCAGGTATTTGCTCTGATCGTTCTAGTGCTAAGCAAAATAAATATAATAGGACTACCCTAGTGATAGAAAAATTTCACCTAAAAAAGTTTATATGAATTTCCGCTCATATTATTTAATATTTATTAATCCTACTTGGAAATAGCCGTAAATCACCAATGTATCAACCAATGGATTTATGCAATTTATAGCATAGCTTTTATAACCACACTTTGCATAATCTGTTACATCAGATGAAATCAAGACGATAATATTTAAATTTCAATATTTTATCATATTTGTGCCCCTCCCCTCANNCCCCCCCCCCTTCCTCTTCCCTCTCAGTCTCTTTTGAAGACTTATATACGGAAACACTGCTTCGAAGTGTGAACATTGCAACCATGCTTTTTAACACCTGCTAATGTTCTCATTGAATGAGAACAACCTTTTCATGGACCTTGTGGCTCATGTTTTACTCTCTGCGATGTTTTTCACTGCCGGCCAGCGTTTTAGTGTGAAGAGGCGGATACTTTGATCAAATTACGTTAGTCAATATCATGAGCGCTGAGAGGAAGCATCTGCTTGCGCGGGAGACCGTGCTTTCAGACGGAATTGTAGGAAGAAAAGTGAACAGATTTTTTTTTTTTTTTTAGATTTGATCAGCTTACAAAACTTAGCCAGTGCTATCTATCAATGTCCCAAATTTCCTTATTTTCTAAGCAGTGAGCTATAACTCCAGGAAGTAACATTTACACAACAAGTCGCAACATACAGTCAACTCAGTGAGTCGCTTTATACGACACAAAAACGCCGGATGACAAGCGCCATCATTATCGTATGGTCCCAAAACGTGCCCATGAAAGTATGACAACAGAACAAACTCTACGCATTTTTCAAGCACTAATCAACCGTCTCTGGAAAATACCTCAAAAGTTTGTTAATTGAAATATTAGTTACATTGAGTCTCTCGTTTCAACAAGTATAGCACTAAGTGTAAACTTCTTAAAAACTGCACCTGCATGTAGG
Organism: Stichopus horrens; assembly: GCA_009801055.1. Classification (NCBI taxonomy): domain Eukaryota; kingdom Metazoa; phylum Echinodermata; class Holothuroidea; order Aspidochirotida; family Stichopodidae; genus Stichopus; species Stichopus horrens. The sequence goes on along the minus strand of VJOZ01098247.1, from coordinate 7,004 downwards.
TGATAGCATCATGGTAAGAGTCGATGGAGGGGGGGAGGGGGTAAAATGTTTTATCTTTTACAGTGTTTCTGTCACCATGCTGGTATTTACATGGGCAAGGATAGATGATAACGGAAGTTTGTTTCATTTCAAATTAGCCCCCCCCCCCATCTAAGGAATATTAACGGATACGTCTGAGTAAGACGTGTAAAGTTGATAACCCTTGAACTCATTCTATTTTTAGGTTACCTTTTTTGCTACCTATAGGGCATTCACGCTTGAGAACACAAGGGGATCGGATAAAGCAAAGGCACTGAACACAACAGTGTAAACATTTGTTTCCTCATAATCACAAAAATTATATGTTCTCATAAGAATCTTAACATTATTATCACAATGTTCTCATGCATCATCTAAAAAATGACAGCAGAAAATACGACAGGTATACATATATTAGGCAAAATAAACACTTTACCTGAACTCCACTGGAAGAGATTAGCGTTCACATTGCAATATCTGTCACGCGATAGCACACTAGATGTATTCACTACATATATGACAAAGCAATCTCAAAGACCTGAATGATAGTTTGAAAATACTTTGATTTCTCAGAAATATTTCTCGGTACAAGATTGTGGTACGGGGACATTGTTAATAGAGGTGTTTAAGAGAGTCAGTAAACACCGGTAATTAGTATCCGCCATTTGGGAGAGGCGAGAAGTATAACATCACGTAATGAGACGCTGTGGAATTAATTAACAAAAAAACTGAAAACAACTATAAGATAAACAAAATAAATATCAAGACTGCCTGCCATAATTACATTCGCCTTTACCCAATAGAGAATACCATCTTTGTTTATCGTTAGTAATCAAAGTTTCAGCAGAAAATGTAACAGTTACATATATATTAGACAAAATAAACACTATACCTGACCGACCTCCACTGGAAGAAACTAGCGTTTATATTGTAAAAACTGTCACGCGATAGCACACGAAATGCCATATTTACATATATGACAAAGCATTCTCAAAGAATTCAGTGATAGTCTTAAAATACTTTGATTTCTCAGAATATTTCTCGGTACAAGATTGTGGACATTGTTTAAAAGAGGTGTTTAAGAGAAGTTAGTAAACACCGGTAATTAATATCCGCCATTTGGGAGACACAAGAAACGTAATATCATCGTAATGAGGCGCTGTGGAGTTAATTAAAAAAAAACTGAAAACAACTATAAGATTAACAAATAAACAACAAGACTGTGCACCATAATTACGTTCACTTGTACCCAATAGAGAATCTTTTTTATCGTTAGTCAACAAATTCTTCTGCAAAAGCTCAAATTGAAAAATAACCAGGGTCAACGTAAGTTGCATAATATTTAATACAATGATAAAAAACGGTATGACAAGCAATAACTTTAAGGTGCAGTATCGTGAAAAGGTTACGTCTGCCAAGGGAAAAGTTGGAGTAATGAGAACGGTGCAATGTTATTAAACGTACTTAAAATCACAGTACTTAAAATCTTCCTACCAAGTGATGAGTACTGTGTTATGACGAGTAGGATTTTTTAACTCCTACTTACTCGAACTACTAGAGGGAAAAGAGAGATTGACCATCGAGTCGTTAACAGAGCTCAATAAACTTGCATTCATGCAGAAAACGGCCACCGAACAGGTCACAGAGATAATAAAGCTTTGATGCAAAAAAACGACTATCGTACAGGTCACATAGAGCACAATAAAACATTCATGCAGAAAACGGCCATCGAATAGGTCAAAGAGCTCATCCTGCAGCTTAAAGTAACAGAAAATAGTTCTCATCAGACTTAAGCGTAGTGACAATGCGAAAAAAAAATAATTTGTATTTCTTTGTTGTTTTCTTTTAGTATTTACATAATGTACTATAAATTTCAACACAAAAGGGTGAGTCGGGAGTCGAAAAGACGACGCAGCACGTAACAGTATAGATTGGCCTTACAATAATCTTCCTTGGTTACGGCCATGTTACATTACTTTTGTGACTGGGCCCAGAACAGATTTTATCAGACGAAACCCTTTCGTCTACCTGGTAGTGTTATTCGACCGCTTGCTACAATCTACAGTCGTTACGGAGTCAGTATCATCTGTAACAGAGCTAATGAGATTCGTGGCTCACTGGATCAAAAGTCCGCCCATCTGCAAAAGTATCTTGTATATTTATGGTATACTTTGTACCGTTTTTGTGTATAACGGAGACTTACTTTCTAAGTTATACCAACTTATATCCAATACGTTCAACAAATTGGGCTTACAATTCAATTTGTTAAAGCTTCTCTTCTCCGATGGGGTAGGACTAAGGTCCTGTGGGTCTAACGTAAACGGATTCCATACAGCTACGCTCATAAGCTCTAACGCATACATCGTACACTGAAGAATACGCACCGCATGCGCAGTATAGGTCAATTATTTACATGAGGGTCTGACGTTGGCCGTATAAAGTGAAGAGCAGCATCTACATCCCCGAAACTGGCCCGTTGATACAAGGACGACGTTTATTGTCACTAGTTTGCCTGTTTACAGCAATCCGTACGATCTTCAAGCTTCCTGGAGGTTGTCCCACGACCACCGCACTGCCTGTACGGTAGGCAAGGAAAGTATGCTTTGAGCCACAGATACGCGCAAAGGAAATATGCATTGGTGAGCAATCATACCACCTGGACACATATCATATATAGGTATCCAACGATAAGCGAGAGAGTTTTGGAATCTGACCAGCAAATCAACACCATCAAGCCCCCCCCCCCC
>VJOZ01098208.1:0-11177 GCA_009801055.1 Stichopus horrens | reverse complement strand
AGAAAATGTACAAATTTTATTAGATTTTTATGGGGGAAAACTTCCAATAATGTTGTCCATTTGTTAATTCATATCCTTGATTAATATGCCCCCCTGTGCAAATATATTTCCATTTTATTGAACATTTGGAGACATTGATTAATGGATTTTCCTAAATGTTGCTAGTCTGATGTTTCACCGAAATTTTGTTCAACCTCCTGCTCCAGATCCAATGATTGTTGATCCTCAAGTACAATGACCTATATATGCACTTACTCACCTGCTACAATTCTTCCTTATAACCTTGCATCTTGCTGGGATGCCCTCCTAGTGAGAGCACTCTATTGAGTATTATGTTTTTATTGACTTAGACTCATCTTTTGATGGCCCTAATAACATGACAAAAGTCACAAGTCAATCAAATGCACTACATGGAAGACTTTCTAAAATTTTGTGTTATTTCCACAGTACATTTGTACCTACTGTGCTGTATGTCTAAAGAAACATATTTTTAGTTTCAAATATCATAATCATTTACATTGATGAAAATTTGCAATTCCTGTTGTTTAGTCTGATTAGATTCAGGGAGAGGAAACATAATAATCTCACAACTCTTTTTGCTTCTTCTGCCTAGCTTAGCCATGTCTCTGACCAGATTACTAAGTTGGGGTTAGTTCAGAGCTGTTCAGACATAGCCTACTGCTGGTAAAATAAATTAATAAATAGCTTCTTTTTTGAGTTTGAATGGAAAGTATCTCTAAAGTGCTCATACTTACATCAAAGTGACTTTTAAACACACCTGTGGTATTTTGGTATTCATCCAACTTGATTGTTGATATTGAATGAGGTAACTACTGAACAGTACAGTACATTGGACTATTTGTGGTATGTCACTCAACGTCTGCGTTTCATGTTGTTCAATATACACACAATGCACAGTCAAATTTAATATCCTACTGTAATTTGTAATAGTGTGATTTGCTTTCCTTTTTTATAGTCATTTATTTGTACAGACTGGTTAATCAGTTGATTGACGGTATACTGGGATGGTTACAAAAGACAGAGACCATGGTCATAGGATGTCAGGATGAGTGTGGAATTTACATTTACAGTCAAGTATCTGAACAAGGGCACTGGAAAGTGATTGTAAAAAAATTGTTTGAAAGTGAACATTTCATTGAAGGAACCTCTGATGGTGTGGTCCAATCATAAACCAGAATGATGTTAGACTAATTACTCACTCATCAAAGAGATGAAGCCGAACATAATATGCAGGTGGTGGTGTTCTTGCTCTGTGTGGCAACCAGCTCTGCCTTCAACATTTGCCATATATAATAAACATACAGTCTGGGAATTTGTTTAATATCTAAACCACATCTTTTCGGAAAACAAAAGCAAATGCAATCATTTGATGCTTTGAGGTAAACTGATACAGTAATATACTGTGTGGGAGAAAGTGCTTTCCAAGGGTTAAAGTTATACTTGTATTCTAAACTGTATGCAAATGTTGCTCTGAGGTGACAACATACGTATAGTACAGGTAGGTGTTAGTGTGAGTAACAATCCTTCTTCAGAAATCACAAAAGTTCTTGCCTAACAGACTAAGGCCACTCTCTTTACTTCTTTGCCATCAGGTATTGCATGTTTTACTTATATATTGCTGTCCAATATACAGGAATAGAAGGACGGTGCACTCAATATTTTGAACTATCAACAGTATTGTAAATTTGTAGCAAGTGTGAAATCCTTTCAAGGTATACTACAAGCTTTTTTTTATCTTCTGTCTACTTAAGAGTCATTATGTGGCATTGTAAAGTGACCAAAACAAGCATCTTGGTTTCTTTGTTTCAATTCCTTATGTTGTTGGTAAAAATTACCAATATTCACTTCTAAGAAAGAGACCAATTTTATTTCTGTTTGTCAGGGAAAAATCCAGTCCCAGTGGTTGTCGAAGAGGAGGTTGTGGAAGTGAACAAGAACCCTGAGGATTTAGTCAAGTATTGCATTGGGTCAAACTACTTCAAGGAGGGCAGTGATGTAGAGCTGAAGGCAGACGAAGAGTATCCCAACTGGCTTTGGGACATTCATATAGGACCACCAAAAAAACTAGATGAACTGGAAGAAGATTCCCTGCAGTATTGGCGAAAGTTACGGAAAATTAACATGAAAAGAAACAATCGTCTAGCTAAACTGAAAAAATTCTAAATGTTGTGGGAACATTTGCAACTTGAAATTTTATGTGCATTCAAACATTGTGTTAAATAAAAATTCCTAGAGAGGCAGGTACACATTTGTAGTATTTTCCTGAAAGTGTTAAAGCTGGAGGTAATGAATCTGTCTCCTGAAACCTCAGAATCTACATGTCATGATGCGGATGCTGATTGCTGCAAAAGGGTCCTTGATGAGTGTTAGAAATGTTTTGTGTTATTCCCCTGGTAGGGTTGTAGAAATTTGCCTTTCGAAGTGCATAAGACAGAAAAGTGTACCAAAGTGCCTTGCTCATCGCTTACCTGTTTCTCATACCATTTGCTCCTACACTTCTGAGAGGAAGTTTGTAGAGGAGGATTTAGACTCTTTTCTGTCAAATATTAAATTAAAACAAAGGCATAATCAGTATGAAAAAAGGAAAGCCCTGTTGGAGTTTGATCCAAACATACAGAAACGACTTATGTGGAAGAAGAGATTATTTCTTGCAAAGAATGTTTACATACAAAGCAGCTTTCCTGGACCAAAGAGGAAATTGGTTGCAGGACTGCATGGAGGAGATGAGCTTGAGGCAGATGGAGAGGAAGATAGCGATGATGTGGAGCAAGTAATTAATAACAAGTTAGTGAAAGATGGCAAAAATATCAACCACAGTCAACAATTAATAGCAAATTTTAAAGTTCTCCACCAAAGCAATCTCTCGGATGAAATCTTATTTCAAATTTTAGACGAAACTCTGAGTAGCCACTGTATTCCAGACAATGTCACTAGGAAAAAACTAAGAGATTATTGTCATAGAAAGTTTTCAGGATGGAGCAGCAATCAAATTTTGAAAGCCTGTGATTGGTGGCATTTGATAGACAAGTTGGAAGACAATACTTTCAAGAAAGCTCTGGCAGAACTCTCAGACAGAGATGACTTACAAATCCATCAGTTGGTGCAAATCTTTTATTTAGTCAGCTTCTACAAAGATGTATCAATTGACACTATGTCCAAATTTGTGGCAAAAGTAGAGAATTTGTTAAACAATATCAGCCTACAGGAATTGACCATTTTATGCGAGGGGTTCCTGAAGTGCAGACCGCGAATAACATCCAAGGTGCTCTCAGAGGCGGTGCTGCAATGCATACAATCAACCGCCGTAGATCAAAGTTCATCATATCATCTGGTCACCATCCTCCGCTTCCTGTCTCGTTCCTATCAGCGTGATCACAATACCCTGCAGAAGGTAGCCGCCTCGCTGCAGCCTCTCGTTTCATCGTTTAACTTTGTCGCCGTGCCTCACATAGCCGCTGCTTTTGCAAAGTTGCGATGCTTTCATCAGGGCCTTTACAACACCATTTCTGAGAGGTGCTTATCATCATTGAGTAACTTGCAGAAACAACGAGTGAGGTAATGAATTGCTTTGTTTTAATTGCCCCATTTCACCACCTTGAAAGTGACAGCACTATGTGATAGGTCAAAGAGTTCATTGTTGGTGCATTATGCCAGAAAAGTTTTAGCAATGACACTGGTATTGAACATATAAAAATTGTTTGTTTGGACAAATTTCTAGTCATACAGTCGCTGTGGTAGATGTCTTTGATCTAAGGAAATGCACTATTTAATAGTTTCCTACAGTAGAATGAGAGCCATTTATGGTTACTCATAATTCAATCCTAATGTTACCATTTAACCAAAAGTCTAATTTGAAAAACACTCAAGGCAAACACAAATCTGTAAATGCAAAAGTCCTTGGGTTTAGGTTTCCTCTTTTGGATGAGGGGGGAGGGTAAATATTGCAGCATTTATATTTATAGCATTGTGTGAAAGAAGAAATTTCAATTGTTAATATGTTAGTTTAATACTAGTTGATCTTACAGGAAGCTTTTGTGAGAATGAAATGTACAATAAGTACCTCAGCTCAATGCCACATTGTTTGTTGTTACAGCTGCTTAATAATTGTTTTACTCTCTCTAGAGGTAACAAACTGTTACTATCATGTTGGATCACCCTGAAAGAACTGACCAGATTAGGTACTGTGCGCACTCAGTGAATTAGTCAGTCCTAAAGTCAACTTATCTTTGCAAGACCAGTACAGTAGTTGGTGTTACCAGTTTTTAAGGAAAAGTTGTTGAATATTCATTGTATAACACTATACTGTAGTAGTAGCAACATATTTGAATCACTTTGAAGGACGTTAATACATTCAGTCTGTTAATGTGTAAAAAGTTCAAATCATTAACAAAGCAGTCACAAAGTGCTTTGACAAGACTGACAATCAAATGTTGTCAGACATTATTTATTAGAAACAATTTCCTTATTTTCTTCCTCTGGACTATCGTGTAGAAGTTGCTATGTTTTTTTTCTTTTGTATTTGAAGGTCGTCCTTTGCCATTTGTGTCTTTCAATATCACTTTTCCAGGTCTTCTACTGTATTTCTTTTCAATTTAATATCCTACCCGGTGAGATCGGTCCATTAGTGCATCCTTTCGTTGGTTTGTTTGTCTACATCTTGCTGGTAATATTACTGTACATTTTTGCTCCCATTATCTTTAACTGCATTCAGTAGTATTCATCAGACCGGACTATGGAAGGCTGGGAAGTATACTCTGGTATTAAACTGAAAGCCCAGTGATAGGGAATAGTTTCATTGACAACTTTGTGAGTTACGTAGAAAATCTCTACAGTAGTTGCAAGTGGGCAAGTCCTCTTCCCTAATTTAATTATCTATTACAGAGGGATAAGTACACTCGCCCATCATTCATGATTGCACATACAGTACATGTGCAGTATTGTAGTAAATTGTAGAATGATGCAGAAGCAGAACAGGGGCATCCATCATTTGTGAAATGCTGTTGCCTTCAAAGGAAACCATTAAGAGATTGAGACAAATACTGTACTTGTTTTCTTTTTTTTTGTACCTGCATTGACATTTTTGTCGAGCCCTTCATCATTCTCATGTTGCAACCACAGGGTACTCTTCAATGATAGTGGCTGTATGTAAGCTTGCACGGTTTGTCAANNTCGGTTTACCGTGAAAGCTTAGCTGTATGATACAATTACTGTGAGTCTGTACGATAAATCTGATATTCTTTAAATATGTACAATAGTATAGTGAAAAGAAGACGAGTTAGATCCTTAATTCTGGTTATTCCTAGCATTGTTGAGGGGAGAGTAACCTTGTAGCAGCAGTTACTAGAGAACAATATACCATTATACAGTATGTCTATAAAGAAAAGTTGAAGAAGAGAAAGAATAAATCTGCCTTTAATAGAACAAGGAAGTGTGTCGCAGCTTGTCACATGGTGAAATGAAATGTAGAAGATTACCTCTTTTTGAGACTCTTGCATGGCAGCTTTTGTGGCATGGATAAGTTAATTTTCATACTAATCATTTGTAGGTGAAATATGTGGAATCATTTTTACATCTCATCCTGTCATCATTGTACTTGTAATTGTGTAACTGCAGACTTCTTTACCAGGTTTTTTTTTTTCTGTGGTGCTCGGGCAGCATGCAACCTGCAGTGTAGTATGAACTGTTAGAAAACTTTCTGGAGTTTACCAATTTGAATACTCATATTTCTTTGCCCCCATTCAGAAATAATACTTCATTTTCTTTTATTTCAACATATACAGTTCATTTTCTTTTTATTTTTGTAGATGTAAGGATGTATGGATGCTGTCTTGGGCCTTTGGTCGCTTAAATTACATGCCTCCTGACAGTGTAGCTCTGTTTGACCTCCTTGTGAAACAGCTGACGATGAACGAAGAATCCTCCCTGCATTATCCAATACAGCAACTGAGGGCTCTGGTAGCTCTCAGCTTCTTGGACATTTATCCCCTCCACCTCATTGACAGGACATTTGACAAGACTTTCTTAAAGGCATGCCAGGGTAATAAAATTAACCATTTTTCTTCCAATTTTATGATTATGTATTTAGCTACTGAAGCATTCAGTGACCTTCTACAATTGTCTGCAAGATGATCTAAATATTTTTTTGAAAGTTACACTTATGGCAATCCACCCTTATCCTTACTTGCACAGCATTTTGGACACTCCTCAAACGAATCACTCAAAAGGTGATATCATGAGAGTCTAAAAGGAAGACCCTCTGGTTCTGCATTTTGGTTTCGATGGTAATCGTAACCTTTGTAATCATGCAGACATGTGTTTGTATGTTTGTGATGCCTACCATGAAAAACATGACATCTCAAGAAGGGGAGCTTTTCATATTTAGTATATACAGTAGATTTGCCATATTCAGCACAAGAACCCTATGGATTTTGGTGGAGGTCAAAGGTGATTTGACATTTGAGTTACTATGGCCAAATTGAGAAAACCCTGTAAATACCTCAAGGAGGGAAGTTTGGACAATTGCTGTACAGTATTTGGTATCTAGGTGTATCATCATAAATACAAGAACCCTATCACTTTTTGTGGAGAAAACCTTGTAAACATGATATCTCAAAGAGCGAAACTAAGACAATTATCAATATCATAATTGATGTTAAGATATACCACATAAGTAAAAGAACCTTTTTGATTTTGGTGAAGGTCAAAGGTCATTTGGGGTTAAAAGAGGAAAAATTGTAAACACAATATTTCAAGAGGGGAAGCTAGAAAAATGTGATATGCATTTGGTAGGTAGGTGTGCTACATTGAGTACAACAAGTGCTGTTGATTTTGGTGGAGGTCAAAGGTCACTTGGGTCTACAGGTTTCAAATTGTGGAAATCTTGTAAATGTGATATCTCCAGAGGGGAAGCTTGGACAATTCTTACACATTTAGCATATAAGAGTACCACATTGAGCACACAGTTTCTATCAATTTTGGTGTAGGTCAAAGGTCATTTTGGGTAAACAGGGGTCAAATTGTAGAACCATTACAAACACAGTATCTCAATAAGGAATGCACGGAAATATGTAGTTGGTATTTAGATTATTCACATTAAATTTAATACATACTATTGTTTTTGGTGGAGGTCGAAAGTCATTTGAGGTCAGCAGGGACAAATAGTGAAAACCTTGCAAACATATATCTCAAAGAGAGAAGCTTGCACTAATCTCATATATTTCTGATGCACTGTACTGTGGGTATAGTGGGGTACCATATTCTCCACAAAAACCTGTTACATATTTTATGCCATTTGAGCAACAAGTGTCTGTTTGTTAAAAACCTATGCCAACTGTATGCACATGACAACACAAGACAGGAAACTCTCGGATATATTCTGTTGTATGAAGTCTTGACATGACAAATACTTAGGTAATAAGCAAGGTCTGTTCTATGTGTGCACAGACAGAGTGGTCTGTCTCTTGTGGTAAATTATTCAACTGGAGATCTTTCTGTATTATATTCATCTTCCATGGTGATCTTTTGCCCTCCTTTAGTAGCATGTGTTATATTAGTCATTGACAGCACAGTGTCATCTCATCTGTTTGTCTCACCAAACAAGTGATTCTGCTAGGCAGCCCAGTATCACTCCAACTTTGCTCATTCGCAGAAACAAGCAAAGTCCCATGGCGCAAGTCAAGGAAGACAGTGTTTTGTTTACCAGATCCTATTTCAATGTTTATCACAGCAAGGATAGAGTGACAAAAATGTCTGCTTGCTTCCGTCATGTTTATGACCCAACGACTTTGCAGGAAAAGAATCCTTCATATTCTGTTCAACAGACTTTTCCATTCATTCTCTTACAAGTGAGGAGAACACAAACCATCGTGCGCTTAAACGTTTTAACTTCTCTGAAAGGCGTATGAACCTTTAGAAAACAACAACAGTGGATGTCTCAAAAATTTTGGTTGCTTGACAACCAGAGTGGATATGATGAGAGAGAGAGAGTTCTGCCTACATAGCCATAGAGACATATTCACATATTGCAGGTCTCCTCAGTATTCGAGGTCAGGTGTCCCATGTGATTTTCATGGATTAAAGGGGTCTTCCTAAAAATCCACCTGGGGATAGCACCCTACAAATAAAACATGTTTAGTTCCAGAATAAAATTTGTGACAAATTTCAATATTGTTTTATGCATTTTAGACCAAAATATGCAAATGTGCAAGGAAGTGTAAGCAGGACTTACACATTGCAACCAGCAAACAATCATATGGTGAATATATATATAATGTACATTTGAAGACTCCTGTAATGTCACTTGTTTTGTTAATCAGGGAATTAGCAACTTGTGTAGTATCTGTAAGGAAAGCCATTTGTAAACATTGATGAATGTTCAAGAACAGGTAGATTTACTAAAATATTTCAGAGGGTGTGAGAATGTTAGCCCCCACTATGGGGTCATTGTTGCATTTGTTATTCATCTCTATAAGGCAGTTGAAATATTTAGTCATTTCAAAGATCTGGTGTAGGATGCATGTATGCATATTTGTTGAAAAGTTGATGAACTTCCTGTTAGAGTGTTAAGTGTCTTGAATGTAACTATTGCTCTATTTTTTAGCACTGAGTCAGTGTGAATCAACTTTTTTTTCTACTTCATGGATGAAATAGTAAAAAGAGAATCATTGGCATCTTAACCTTGTAACTTCTAGTTTTGAAGGTCATTAGCTACTTTGAAGGTCAGAAACTTCATTATTCTTTTTAGTGCAATCTACCCTCCTCAGCCTCCTGATCATGTATGTTGCCCCAATTCCCTGGATCCTGTGTCTTGCCCCCACCCCTGGATCATTTATCTTTCTCCCACAACCTAGGTCATGTATCACCCCCTCCACCCCCCTCCACTCCTCAGATCATGTATCTTCTATTTTGCCTCACCCCACTCTTCCAGATTATGTATCTTGCAAAGGTTTTGGATAGAAACTGGTGTGACAGCTGAAAGTTCAATGAGAAACTTTCCATAATCAACAGAAAATACAGTTCACGTATGAGTTAGTACATATAAGGAGAAGTGGATGTTCATTTTATGTCGCAATATTTGAAGTTAAGTGTTTTCTCTAATGTTGAAAGATTTTACTAAACCTTCACCAGTTCCATCTCATAATCTCCAGGATGCCCTGTTGGTGTGGAGGAAGATTGTCTCCAAAGTACCTACAGTATCCTCTTATAAGTTTTTGATTCCTGGCCAAAGGCAGAAAGAATTAATGCAATGGCGATGTTGTGTGTGCGTGTGGGTGTATGTATATGTGTGTGTGTGGTGCTGTTTGTAAACACAGTATCTCAAGAAGGGTAAACTTGACTGATCTCATACTTGGTGTGTGAGTTGGCCATACTAAGATGATGATTCCTATTGTTTTTGGTGGAGGTGAATGGTCATTTGAGGTTCCCAGAGGTCAAAGTGTAAAAACCTTGTAAACACAATATCTCCAGAAGGATAACCTTGACTGATCTCATATTTGGTGTGTGGGTTTGCCATACTCATTATATGATCCCTATGGTTTTTGGTGAAGGTCAGAGGTCATTTAAGGTCACCAGACTTTTTTTTCATACTTAGCATGTGCATTGCCCATTTTAAAGAGATGATTTCTATCAATTTTTGCACCTCTTGTTTTAAGAGAAGGTGAAAGGTCATTTTGGGTCAAAATCTTGTCACCATGATGTTTCAAGAAGAATAAACTGTAATTGATCTCATTCAAGTCATGTGGGTAATTCATGTTTGTCACAAAATAACCAAGACAGGGAATCATTAACCCCCCAAAATTTAGTAAATCAAGAGGCAAGTGGATGTCCTCTTTGGTATAAACTGTTTCTCTTTTATCTACTTCTTACAGATTGTAACTTTCCAGCTGTTTACAAACAACTGGTTATACTGGATAATTCTGTCAGAATTGAAAGACCTCAGTACACTGGGAACAGACTGCCAGAGGTAATATTGTTGGATCAGTGGAATATCAACTCCTCCCACCTATCTGATCCCGTTCCATGTACAGGAATATGATTTAAACAGTGCAGATATTGAAAGTATACATTACTTTACCACCTCTACCACTTACATCTTATTAAGTGAATCCTTCCACCACCCCTTCTCTCCCCTCCCCCCTTTCCTCTTCCCATGTACTTCAGCTCTAAGGCCTCAGTATGTTGCAACAGACCTGACTGGATGCCGTTAACCTTTATCAAAGAAGCAGTTACACTGCTCTTTACACTCACCAACTGACCATCCAGTTTCTTGAAAACTGAGATACTGAAGTGGTATGACTCCCAGGTACAGTTAATATTAGAATACCTTGGTTGGCCTCACTTCAGTCTCTCCCACCCTTCTCAGAAACTTACCACTAGAGAGATTTATATCAACAAGATGTTTCTTCAGTGAAATAATCTCAGTAATTGACTTCATCTCTACCCCACCACCCCACCCCTACCACCGCATCCCCTTTAACACAATACACAGAGACCTGTAGACTACTTGACTCGAATATTACATCCGTAGGGCAAGGTATGTCACCAGTCCTTTGGAAATAGTGTATATTTCATACAAATGACTTGGTTCTAAAGTAAAATCTGTTTCACACTATGTTGATCATAGCAATGGTAGCAGAACTAGGAAGGGGGGATGGCTTGGGAACTAACCCCATCAATGAAAAATGAGGGGCTCAGCCCCCTCCTCCCCTCCTTAGTATCACCAAGTGCTCCAAGAACAAGTGAGAGAGTATGCATAAATCATGATTCTTGCATCTGTTATACACCCAGGAAATGCCATTTCTGGCCATCTGGGGACTTGAAAACCCAAAATTTTCTTGCACACTCTGTGCCAATGGATGGTGACACTGCTCTTAGATGGTCCTGCTGGCACTCCGCTCCCCATTATTATTTTTGTTTTGCTACACTTGGATCATAGCATCTGTTGCTGAAAGTGTTCTGCTGTGGTATTTCAGTTGTGTTACCTTTTCTCTACCTTAAAGGGATTCACTATGTAAATAAAATTACATAGAATTAGTGAAGGGTTGCTTCCTTGGTGAACACCATACCTCAATACAATGTTCTATTTGCTACTAATTTAATGTCCTTTGTATTTCTTTATAATCTTGACTTTCTTCAAAAGAAATATTACAATGGTTTTA
>VJOZ01098144.1:0-16199 GCA_009801055.1 Stichopus horrens | reverse complement strand
GTCCGAACCCCCTGAACCCCCCAATGGGGGCCTGCATGATACAATGTACCACTCATTTAATACTTCTTTAAGCATTCAAAACTTCCGAACGGAACATGCCATTGAGTGGAGTCTCTCAGTAACAACGAAAAGACGTTTTGTTTTTAATTCTTTGAAACTTTAATATTCTTTGGTGGCCAATCACTTGAACGTTATCCAATGTGTATGCTTCTGAGACCTAATAATACTAGTAAGGGGATTAGAGAAACCTTGCTATGAGGCGCACATGATTATGGTGCAATGGTGCAGTATGTGAATGCCTACTTGTAAATGGAGTTAGTTCAATTTACCAAATTTGGTAATAGAGAAGGGCATACGTTCACTTTGTTACCCCGGGGACTGATGATCTTCGCCCATTGAACTGCACCTTGCACCGGATATTCCGAAAAAAACCTTTCGAAAACTAAATGTGAGTCGGTGGCTTTAATTTCCCTACATGACAATTGAATTTTAAGAATGAAGAAGTTTATACGAAATAAAAACGGTAATGCATTATGCATCCGATATTTTCGAGTCGAGTGACCAATTGATGTAGTTCCGTGTCAACCAAAAAAAAAAAAAAGGAATGGTATACGTAAAATTCCCTTTTCTTTTCTCAAAATTCATTGTGAGTTATTCAAGGAAGGGAATACCAGTCTGCTGAACTTTTCACTTTGTCACCCATCTTTCTAATTTTTACCGATAAAAACATCATACAGTCATATTTGCATTCTTAGACTACTACCAAAATTTGGTCTTTGCCAGACAACATCTTCGTAAATTTGGTCTAACAACTTTAAGCCTGTGCATCGACTCATTATGTACAAGATGATTGAACTATATCACAACTCTTTGAAGGAGTGACGTTAACTCTAATCGATGGCAATGTCATGGCATGTTAGTTAGACTACCGTTTGTGAGTTTAGTCATTCCTTAAAGCTGGAATATGAGTTTTACTTGCAATCATTTATCTTTGCTCTTCGTCAATGTTTCAGGGGAGAGAAATTACGGGGAAACGTCAGCTGTGACAAAATCTGGAAGAGAACTATGCACTCATCTTCCACATGTTTGAATATGAAAATTGTCTGAAAATTGTTGTTGGCCCTACAAAATTCAGACTCTCTAGAAACCATAGCAGTCAGTCACCGTTACTTGGAATCAAACAGACCAATGGGAATGGATGTGAATATTCATGTACATGCAAAACGCGGGGCTTAAAGAATGTTTTTTGAAGTGGCTGTGACACATTTCGTGGACTGACAGATTTTCAAGTCATATTCCAGGTTTAAGTTCAAAAACATGTGTCACCCGTGGATTACAGAAAGAATCACTGGTCAAAAGAGAAAGCCAATCTATAAATTCCTCACTTTCGAAATTGAGGGTGGTATGACCATGCGGAGGAGAAGTAAATAGTTACTGGCAAACAACACTAAATAATTAACAAGAGAAACTTTGTGTTTCTCTCTTTTTCATTTTATTTTGTGATATCAAGACCTTGTACTTGGTTAACTTGATCGCTCTTCTCACTTATTTTCCAAACACTTTGTCCTCGCAACCTTGAGGTGCTTTGAAGATATGGTTCATCTGGTTCTTGTGAGGCATAAACCATTCATCATCATTACCTTGAGGATTGGCCATTCGAAATAGTGTACGGGTTTATTTTCTCCTCCGGGAGTTAACATGCGAAAGCATTTTCGTCACTTTAGGAGAACTGACGCCCTTGTGAATGTTCTGGGAGACCTCTGAGGGCTTACATCTTTTATACAAAATGTTGTCAAAATATGACTGATAACTCCGGTCTCCGGTTGTCTAGAGTGATTGCTTTTAGTTCTTTGGGATAACTGTGATCAGGGGCCCGGAACGTCTTCCTTCTTCTTGTCTTTGTTTATAGAGGTTTGGGGGCCACCTCCTGCCGACGTATGATGAATTAATGTTCTGCGCGTCACATGTTGGGATATTAAAGCTGTCCTGTGATTATAGGAGGTCACTCGGAATTTGTGGGGTATTGATCGCGTACGTCTGTCAGGTGGAAATCAAAACTTAGGAAACGAAAACCATCAACACGTTTTGATCTCTTAACTTTCCTGTACTTGTTTGTTGTTTTCCTTACCCATAGTGCAGTTGTAGGTTAATGGGTTAGTGGATATTAAATCTGTCCTATTTTTTTTTTTACTGATGAAATTAATCGAAGACATAGCAGCTGCATGAAGTTATCACGAGAGGTTTGTAATACTGCACTCTAATGAAGTCTTGATCTGACTACAATATGGGCCCTTTTGGGGGGTTGCCCAAATATCTTCCTCCTCTCCTCGAATGCAGAAACTACCCTCAGGAGAAAATGAAAAACAATGTCTACGACGAAATCATTGTCGGTTGGATGTAGTCTGAGAGGGTAATGTTCAAAATCAACTAAAATATGCAGTTTACAATGTTGCAGTGTAGTCTTAGTGGTCAGCACATTGAATTTTTTTTAATTCCACTCCTTACGAAGAGATAAGTTTTGTTACACACGTAGGATAAAGAAAACTGTTTGGAAAGCGTTTACGTCTTTCGTGATATTGGAATCCGAGGAAGATACATTTGTTTGAAGCGAGGCTATAAGTTACCCTTCTAACAGGTTGAAGTGGGCATACAGATATGGATGCAAACATGCAGCTAATGTGCAGTGATGTTACCATAGTTACATATAAACGCATTAGAGAGTAAGTTGACAGAAACAAAAAAAAAAAAACAGTTTCACTTCAGACACTATGGCATCTTCAGCCGTAGATGGAAAGAGGAATGTAGACACGGATGGGTCACACAACCATGCAGAAACATCATTAGGTGAGCAAGGAACTTTCAAATGTAACACTGTACGGTGTTGGAACACTAATAATATCCTCTGCAAAAAAGAAAAAAGAAAGTGGTTACCCACGGACGCCTCAGGTCACGCTGTCTGCTTCACACTTGATATCTTATGTTGCTGCACACTTTCATCAAACGATTTGATTTGATTCGCTAACAGTGTGTTGATCTTTCGCTGTTTCACCGGTTCTATAGTTCAAAGTTGGTTCTCATGAATGATTCTTCTTCTTTTTTTTTCCAAATTATCATTCAGCACTAGATGACAGATCGGGAATTCTCTTCCGTCTATCTTGACAATCACGACTCTGTGCCTACGTCTTTTTAGTCGGTGTTCGAACCTCTCTCTGAGTATGTGGGTCGGTCACAGCAGTATCATCAAAAAGTTAATTGCCCGATCGATTCACGGAGGAGATGTATACGAAAGGGGATTGGGCGTGAGGCAGACAAAAGTAAATTCAAACTGATTTCAATCTAGCTTCTTACATACCCATTTAAAAGTTACAGAAATAACGCTTAAAAACCTCTATCATACCACGGGCAATATAATTGGTTCGATGCGGGTGATGGGGTCATCTGTGGGAACGGAGGGAAAACATACTAACTATATTACGATAAATATGTGTGTTTAAATGAATGTTGTTGCTTCTTGATATTTTTTTACATTGAAATACAGTCAAGTCATGTCAAATATACAAACTTTGCGTGAAATTTCGTGTTATCCGATGATCGATGTATTTGAGCATCACTGTGTACAGGTGACATGTGTAATGGTTACATATAAAATTACGTGATACTCTAACGCTATGCATGCAAACTGCACGAAGTAGAATTTTAAGGCCAAAATACTCCCCCGAGCAATTCGTGGGAGTAAATTGCTATATTGACAAATCTGATATTTGAATACCCTGAGGCAGTATAGACCCGCAAGAGGGGGTTTTCATGATTCATACCGGTAAGCTTATAATTAATGATTGGTTTGATATTGTTTTTTCTTATCATTCCTTTGATGATCAGTCGTACCCCAATAGACAGGGGAATATAATTTAATTACCGAAAGAAAGGTTTACGTCACATGCCAACTTTCAGGTGTCATGGAGGGGGTACAATTATCCCTGGAAACAGATACTTATCTGTCTCTGAGAAAATAAAAAAATATTTTCTTTTTGCCATTCATCTTTGATGGGTACTTCCTTTGGATGCCAAGTTCCTATAACCAGTTTGATTTGAAGTAGGCCTAAGCAGGAACCTGTATGTGCTTTGTACCGAAAAGATATCTGAAAGCAATTTTAGAGGATTTCTGTTAAAAGAGACACTTCGAAGAATATACGCAGTGTATGAAACGTGACGTTTCGTCGATCCTCCAAATCAAGTAAAGCTGCTACGTATACCGGAGAATATCAACACGACAGTTTCGAAAAGTAGATTATCGAAACTGTTGACAGTGAACAATGTTCACGACTGTGTGACGACACCCATGTTATCGCCGGAGAAGACTGCAGGCGGGATCGTTCACTCCCTTCCTGTTTATAGCGACGCGATGTACTACTTGATGATTTAAATCGGAAGTATGTGGAACGCAATTAAGGCAGGTGCAGACTTGCCTCAGTATGCCTTGAGCCGTAAACAAGATATACTTTCATACAATTCAAGGATCTTCATTTTCAAGACAAGAGAGCAATTGNNGGGGGGGGGGAGGGGAACAAGAAAGATTATAATAATAATCTGAATCATAATACATAATTTACGTAATGACAATAATAGCAACAATATAATAATAATTACAACGCAACTGTCAATGCATTGCCATTGTTTTTGTTTTTCATTACAATTGCGTGAATAAGGTCGGTTTACGTTTTGGCATGACCTATCGCAAATTGCTTGTCATTATAATGATATAAATGGCGGATTACTGGAGAAAAGTCGAACAGCTTTGAGGAGTTCGACTCCACTATCTTTGGAATTGCGGTCATTTAAATGAATGTCAATGGTCTAGCACATTTTGTTTTTACAAAAACTGTGAATATTTTTTTCTTGCAGATAATTTAAATAAAAAGTGTCATGGATTCATTTTAGGAAAATTTACATCTTTTGTGACAGGAGAATTGGACTTGGCATTCAGAATACAACAAGTGTCTTAAAACGTCTCCGGTAAAATCGGAAAATTATGTTTATAGTATTACAAAAAGTACCTTTTCATGCAAATATTTCTTTGATTCATCCTTCGGTAGTTAGCATTGCACAGCTAACGAAGTGTTCGGGGTTTTTTACATTACTCCAGCGTACCCCATCTTCAAACAATCCTCCATTTATTATTTCATGCAAGCAGGCTGTCATGACCCTTATAAGAACGGCATGCCATGATCTCTAATTCCAGATATCCAAAAGACAAATAAATATGAAAACGAAGACCGGCTTATTTCGTAAAGAAATACACAAAAACGAATGACAAGTGCAAAAACGAAAGTATTAAAATAATTAATACCCCCACTTCCTTTATTGTTTTTATTAGTTTCTTTTTTCTCTGTAAAGAAACATATACAATGCTGAAGTATTGTAATATTCAAATGAACACTATCGATAATAAGTACGTTTGGTTGTGACTGTCATTGTTTACACAATGTCAAAGTTCGACTCCGCGTTAACCTTTAAATTGATCAATGTGAAAATGGGGTGACTACCAATGGATCATCCGAAGTTTATTTTCTAAAGGGGAAAGCAATATTAAACATCTTCTGTCACTTTGAATAAGTCCAAGGTCATTGGGAAAGGTACATCATTTGAGAAAGAATAGATCAAACGAGAGCAACATTGTGAGATATACAGATGTTTATTATTCTAAAGTTAGTAATCAAAAATATGTCATATTAAATGCGCATTACGACGCATTGCTATAAACCCGTACACTGCACCAATGCGGCTAAAGTTCCTGTGCCTAAGGTGACTACGGCAAAAGTCAACATAAAGATCAAATATGTTGGATAGGTAGTTGAGAGAAAGACTGCCATGAGAATAGGTAGTTGTGAGAAAAACTTTATCAGGAGGAAATACTTTTCCAGGAGGATAGACAGTTGTGAAAAAACGACTTTACGATGATTGTAGGTAAATGTGAGAAAGATTTCATTAATGTAATAGGTAGTTTCAAGGAAACCTTTAGAATGTGGAGGAGGAAGATGTTACCAGAGAGCTGTGAGAAAAACTAATTGTGAGCGACTTTACATAATATTTTTCATGTGTTCCTCCTCCAACGAGGCCCCATCGATGTTTTCACAGCAGATGCTGAAACATGGAGGGAACTATGTCGATGGACTGA
This sequence comes from Stichopus horrens, assembly GCA_009801055.1. Lineage (NCBI taxonomy): Eukaryota > Metazoa > Echinodermata > Holothuroidea > Aspidochirotida > Stichopodidae > Stichopus > Stichopus horrens. The sequence continues at coordinate 10,024 of VJOZ01098144.1, read as the reverse complement.
TTTGTGAACCATTGGGCCATTTTACGAGTTGTCTGTAATGAGCAAACTCGGTTTACTAATTTAAGGTACCATTATCGAGGCCACTATACCACAGATTTGTAGCTCTATATACCGTGATGATTTACGTATATCTGTATAGTAAACCCTGTAATTACAAATGGTAGCAAATGAAAAATAGCCGTTGTGCTTGTTTCTCATACCTCCCAACATTTGCTATATAACAAATATTAAAATATACTAACATGGCATTCAAAGAATATAGCTTTAATCATTGTGAAAACATTCAGTCTCATGCAAAATCTTCATCTCCTAAAACATTATACATACGATGGGTAATTTGCATAATTCGAATTTTCGAGAAAGTTTGGGTGAACAAGTTATTGCTCAGCAACAATTAACTGAAATTCCGAACTGTGAGGAACTTATTTCTTGAAAAAGAAGGCCACTGTTATTGCTTACTTTGAATATTCTATCGTTCCGTGTCCACAAACATTGGTTTTGATAATTTTACTGTTACATTATTTCTTTTTAAGTTACATCAATGAAAAGTTTCAGGTTGGGGAGTATTTTTCTGGTGGAACTTAAACTCATGGTTGAAACAGAGGGATCGTTCCATGCAGTGGCAAGGCGAGGGGTCTTAAGGAAGTGGCCCATTGTTTGTATCGAAGGCACTGAAAACTCCAAACTCATTTCTTTCAAAATCGGCTATAGTTAAGATTCTGACTGCACCAAGGATATTAGCTGTAATTGTGTAATATTTTGTATACTACAACAATTATTTGCTGTTCTTTTAAATCGAAGCATTTTTCATTCAAATTTGAACCCCGTGGAAAACTATTAGGGTGGGCTTCGTGTAGATTGACGTTAAAATGTCGTGAAAATAACAGTCACATTTTTTTTTACCACCATTTGATTCTTTTCATCAATCTGAAATCCAGTTGCTACTGATGTAGCAGGGTCGGTATGTATTGACATCAAAGGTTTTCCATAGTGATATGCATCACTGTGAATTTTGATTAAATATAAATTTGTGTAAAAATTCATAAATTCGAAAATGAAGATGCTATTGAATATTTTTTTTTTCATTGATATAGAGACAAATTTCCCTATTTTTCATGGCTTCTCAGTCGTTTTCTAGTAAGTTCTTGTAGACATCAAAGATTCATGAAAGGTCGCTGAACATCAGAACTGCAGCTCTGACGTCATACTGTAACAATCCGGATAAAACATTTCTATATGTGAAGTTGTGTGCATGTAACGGTGAAGGTATAGTTTTACAACAAACCGTGTTCCGTTCGTTTACCGGTGTGCCTCCACTTCCTGAGAACAGTCACTGAATTACATTTAGTTTCCACCTGAACACGTGATTCCTCTGTTAAACTTGGGTGCAATTTTCCACGTCAGTTTTGTAACATTCATGGTAACAAATTGCTTACATTTGTAACAACATGTTAAGGAATGAGAGGAATGGATAAAAGAAGGTAAAATGAAGTTGTCAACGGAGTACACACATGCTTAGTTCTGTCTCTGATCTCTGTATCATAACTAAGTTACTGATTTAAACATACTTCCGTTTTCACGTTTATGTTGGGATGTAATATAAGCGATACCATTTTCGAATAGCAGCGCAAAATCGGAACAGCATGGAATGAGTCCCCATTGTAAGAAAGAGTTTCATCATCGTAAGGAACAATTTCTGTTCCGATACAGTTACGGTTACTGCAGTGATACCGTTTCTGAAGAATAGAACAAATTCCGTTTGTTTTAAGTACAAAGGTCAGTTTTATAGACAAAGGGTGATAGAACATTCAAATAAAGCAGGACTGAACCCTTAATTTTCAAGAAAAAAAGATTTTCACAGATGGATGTTCCGTTATTTATAGCTCAAGAATAATTTGTTCACCTAAACTTTCAAACGTTCAAATGATGGATTTGACTCATTTTCTGCATGACATTTTGAGAAAATAAAGCTGTTGCTGGCGGTGACGCTGACGGCATTTGGTGAGACCGAATGGTTGAACAACTGGTGACGTTTTGTGTCTGAAGAAAAATAGTACATTTCCGTCCCTTTATGCAAACATTTTCAGGTACCAACATCAGTCAACCCAGTCCCATTCCACCCCACAAACTTTCATGCAAATAAAACCTTTCCAAAAGGAAGTGTGAACATTTAAATTAAAGACTTGAACATATTTATTTTTTATTCCGACAACTATTGAATTTATTACTGAAAGATTTTAACACATACCAATATATTTCTATAATAAGTCAATATTTTTTTGGGTAAATGAAAACTATAGTGCCAAACGTATAATTGATATTCCAGTATTAAGTGGTGAAGTGGTACACCAGGGATAGTTTCAATGTGCTCCAGATGGAGCACGTCATACTCCGTGACGCCTGCTGTCATGAAGGGGAAGTTTACATTTCATATGTTACCACTCTCTACCGCTCATGTTAAAAAGAAACAGACGTGTAAAGGATCACCTTCTGTGGGAGAATTTAAAAAAAAAATACAATCACAACAAAAGATAAGTTTTCAATTCTTGATATGCCATCATTTATTTTAATAAAAGTTATTGCGTAATTAATTTGCTTAACACGTGACGATGACCACGTCCATCAGTTTACCATGACAATCCGTGCTTATGTCGTTGTATGGTTGTGTAAAAAGATGTATGGAATGGAAATTAAGTTACCGTCGATAAGATAGCTCCCTCTTCTTGTCATTATTCAGCAAAGTCCACGTCTATCATTCCTCTGTTTATAGCGTTAGATCTCAAAACCGTTCAATATCAGGTCGAAGAGAGAATGAGATACTGAGAGGAGGTGGAGGAAAGTAAAGGAAAGATGAAGAGCGACAAGGTTGTGATCGAAATATCATAATGTTTGCTTTAGAGACGCTTCCCTTACGATTGATATATTTTTGATTGAAATTCACGCAAACTACCAGACTATACACATCTGCACACATACATATACGCACATACATACCCACATTGAGCACAATTAAATCACGATAAGTCGTTATAATGATACGAATAAGATTCTAGAAAAGAAAAAATACCAGCTTGTCAAAACTGTTTAAAACTAACAAAGTTAATGAAATATGTTGTCGTGGATATATAGTTGTCCGTATTGAGCGCCTTTTCATTTGAATTGTTTTTGAACCTTTAAAAAATAAAATTGCAATGTACAGGTTGACTATGCATATGATAGTACAGTAAGACTGAATAAACATCTAAGTGATAAAAAGGTCCAAACCTGCAAATTTACTCCATGAGAGTGATTTTTTTTCACGAACAAGAAAGTTTCTATTATTGACTATATTCATCCGTCCGTCTGTCCGTCAATCCTCTTGTCCGTCTGTCAGTTCAACGGTTCATACATCCAGCCATCGTATGTTTCTTTTGTTGATGTGACTGAAATCTTCTATACAGCAAAGAAACGTTTCTACCAGGCTACAACAGTTAACAGTCAATCTTTTCATCCTTTAAATGGTTAATCATTCATTGCAATCTTGCATATGTTAACTGTGGTCAGAAATAGTTAACTGCAACAATGTCTGTCTTTACTTGGAGTAATCCTATTCGTAAACACGTTTATGCACGTTTATGTAATCAAAGTATGGCCCAAAAGGCTCATAATATATGCCTGACTTTGAAACACCGAGATCATTGTGATTATGCCGATGGCACAGACATTTATTTCATTGTAACTTGTGCTTTCACGGTATCTATACATACTAGAGAGACAGAAACCTTGTTTCGACTAAGATTTAACAATCACAACAAGTTCTTAATTCTTACACCTTTCATTGAACAATAGTCTTTAATCCTATGAAGAACTCCTTAATTTCTTCCTGTGCATTGTTTATACTTTATCTTTTTCCTTCTTCTCCAGCGTTCACTTAAATGTTAATTTTGCCTTTCATTTTTGCTTGTAGAATATGCCTTCTCAGAGTCTTTACAAGGATATTTTTCACAACTTTTACCATTTTCCCTTTCAGCAAATTCAACGAAAGTTTTATGCCGTGTTAAAATCATCTCAATAGACTCCGTTACAGAAGTGACGATGGTAAGCTCTCTATGACTTTCATTTACTTCTTTCTCTTTCGTAATATTTTGTAGGTTTGCATAATTGTGATGCCGATAACAGCTTCATAGGTATCTCTATCATGAAAATATACTTCTCAAAACAACTTCACAAATGAAAAGTTTGAAGACAAGCAAATGACGCAATGTGTAACTCAGCAATCGTCGAGGCCTTCTGACGTCATGTATCAACCATATCTTTTTCCGTAACCTACGTTTTTGTCAAAGCGCAGCGCCTGTACGATGTACCTAAAGTAGATAAAATCCCGTGAGGCATACTCATGTAGAAACTTTCAGTTTGACAAAAGAGGCACAAAATCTTGTAAATATTTGATTAGATGCCGTAACAGAATGTCAAAATTCTAGAAGTATTTCTGTAAGGACACAAACACACGCCACACAGTAATTACCAAATATATCTACCGAAAGGTCAGTACATGGAGTCAAAAGAATCTAATCTGATTACTGGTTTTTATTGTTTTAGGTGACATCCAAAATAAAGCTAATATATTTTCTACAGATTCAGTCAAAGATTATTCGTACATTAAAACCAGAACGAAGAAATTCCGAACACACGATGTTTAAATTGAATTATGAATTTTTAAATCTCTCGCTCTACATCGCGGTCATTTGGTCACAGAAAGACCATTCACCAACCTCGATAGAACAGGAGTAAATATATGAGGTTAAGGTAACTTCACGAAGTGTTCGTCACTGTGTGTGGGTGCTACAAGATACTTTTGTATTCATTTGGAGATATGGAAGTATAAAAGCCTTCAGGGAAATTTTAAAGAATTGAATTACATCTTCTCTGGATGGTTCTTCCACTGGAAGGTTCTTCTTTTCTTCTCGATCGAAAAGAACAATCCCATCGTGTCTAGGTGGCATTTGCCTAGGTTTAATTTAGTAACGGTTTGGTCTTTGGACTTTTTATATCATTCTTCATAACTCATGTTGATATAACATACAAATTGTTTTTCCGCCCACTGAAGGGTCATTATTTGTTTTATTTTGTGAAGATTGAAACATTTTGCTAAACTTTTGTCACATTTTGTAAATCACGTCAATTCATTGGTAGTTATTTATCATGTCAGTCTGATAAAAAAAAATTAAAAATACAAAGTAATATTTACTGCTGTTACGNNGTATACGTGGATGAATGAATGTGTGACTAAATAAATGAATGAGTAAATACATGAATGATCCAGTGAATTCATAAGCGAATACATGAAATATTGTGTTGATGTGTAAATTAATGAGTGAATACATAAATTAATGATTGAATGTATGGATGAGTGAATATGTAAACGAAGGAAGGATATCTACATGAAAGAGTAAATGCATGAATAAATGAGTGACATGGTGAGCGAAAACACGAATGCATGTATAAGTGAGCTCGTGAAAGACTAAATAAATACATGAATACACAAATGAATGAAATGACTTCGTCACCCGACTTCAGTTCAAACATAAGCGGTAAGTAAAATAAATAATCGTTTAATATATAATCATAATCATAATAAATTATCTATTATTATATTTATTATTATAGTCGGACTGAATCTATATATGTTGACGCAAATGACGTTAGTTGGTCAGGTAAAACATGGCCCCCGATACAGTACAATCCATGTCGCATCATGCGTGCCTGTACGTGTAAATGACATGATAGTTGTAATTTGTAACCTAGATATTGAGACGTACGGTAATTATTACTTCTTTACATGAAATGTCAAAAGGTTAGTACCGTGTCTCGGGACTGGCAGGATCTTCAGATTAACGCCTGTTATTTTCATAATAAATTATCTATTATTAATTGACTTGTCAATAAATTGACTTGTCAATTAAGTTAAGTTTTCATTCAAATCCAATTAATGGAGACAAAGAGCTCCACCGAGCGGTACCTCAAACTAGCACCTTTTCGATCATATGATACAAAATACAGCACGTATGCTAAGTCTACGTATGCTAAGCTGTNNATCGAAGATTGTAGAATGATTTCGGAGCCACCTAGTTAGTGACTCATTACGTCCACCATGGAACGCCAAGATGGTAACTTATTATGAAATTGAATATTGGTCATTATCCTAACAATATGCAACTATCACTTTTCAAATTCGGCCCTGGAAGTTCTCATGATAATGAGAACAGGTCAAGGACGGGGATGACAGATGAACTGAGACTTGGGTGAAGAGACATGACCATAAAAGCAGTCAATTACGAAAATACCCTGAATATCATTAGTGTACATAATGATTCAAGAAATGTATGCATTTTTATCCTGGGTTATGAAGTAGATTTACACAAACGACGTGAAATAGTATCGTGAAAAATGAACAAACCTCAATGCGATATGGGGATAGATCATGATACTCGAAATGTAATAAGCAACTGTCGAGGTTTCCGTTAACACTGAGAAGTAGACATACCGTCATGTATAGAACTCATGTATTGACGTCATAACGCGCCTTTACAGTTATCATGTGACTGAATGTTACAGAAGTACACACTGTTGTTGCTTGTCATTCTGTCGTGTTTCTTGAATAGTTTACTGCTACACGAGGATACAATTATTGATGACGTATGTTGAAGCTGGTACGCACACACAAAACAGTCGTGGTGGGAAGGTAACACAGTAGCGCGGGCTAAGATCCATCATTGTGTTGTGTTCTAACAGTGTTACATGCTTCTCATCGCACACAACGCTCTCTCTCGAAATAGGTCCCGTGTAACAAAAATATGACCTTTATGGGGTGTTTGTATAGACTGTGCGTTACAAGGGTATAGGTTTCGAACGATATGCTAAAAATCGATGAGTAAGTAAAGGTCGGATTGCGTGTTTTTGCATAACACCTTACAGCCCAAATAGGATTCAATTTTTAAATTAAATTTTGAAAAATTCTCTGTGTGATGAACCGCTTACCATGTTGTATAACCTGACTCTATTTGCATACTTTCAATTACATGAATAGACGTATAGCTTAGAAACATAGCATCAACATTAACATGAAACCGAGGGAATAATACCATTTGCATTCTCTGAGTGACATAAATCCCATAATGCACTCCGCAGGGACCATGTTAATGGAAGAATGTCCTCTCGAAGGCAAACTACAGAGTTACGCTAGTACCGACGACTTCTAAGGACGATGGTTTATTTCATGTCACATCAAATCTCAAGGACATGACGTAATATACAAGGTCGCAAATAGTATATAGTCATGCTTTATCTTCGGGATATCTCACATTACAATTTAATCTCCCATTGTGACGTGATATATTCGGTACGATATAAAACCATGTACCAATGTACATATATTTATGTTATGAAGCATGACATTTGGGAGAATTGTCCCTGGCAAGCTTCAATCCCATCTTTAATAAATCTCGGACTATTCCAGCAAACAGCGAATGAAGCAACGCCAGCAAAGTACGTACATCTGGTCATACATGGGGCACTTCAAAATAAGTAAATAAAGCCGCCTGTCATTGGAGAGTCAAGGAGGGGGGGGGGGCATGGGAGGCCCATCTCAACGCCTATTCCCGCTCACGGACAACTCGGAGTGATATTAAAGCGTATCAGACAGGAATCCACCCGTCCATACAAAACGAAGGTTCATTCTACCTGAGTGCAAAGATTTATTTGTCTCTATATTCTTATGTTTACTTCCAATGGGTTATTATCAGTCAAAATTTTGTTAAACAAAACAACATTATCATGTATTATTTTCATTTGCCTTTATTTTCCTTCCAGGATTATAAAATGACGATAATCTTGGAAGAGGAATGGGTGGACCCGAGATTAAGTTTCGAAAACTACCCCGACATCCCGTACATACAATTAAACCACGACATCGACAGTATTTGGAAACCAGATATATTCTTCTCCAACGAAAAAAAGGCATACACACACGACGTCACCGTACCTAATAGACAAGCGAGAATATTGAGGAATGGTACCGTTTTATACAGTGTTAAGTAAGTCTGTCCATTACACTTTGATTCATGCAGCATAAAGAGGCACTCCTATACCAGATTCGGAAAAGTAAATAGCAACAACCGCCCACTAAAAACGTGATCATTACACAATGTACTAGTTGAGTATATCGCTCTTGAGTGGAATTATTACAGAAAGTTCGATAACTCAAATTTAAGTGTTTTATAGCGAAGGAACGATGAGCCTGTTTTCCGTGTGCTGCTTTCAAATTAGGAAAACAAAATGAAGTAATGAAAAAGGTTATTTACTTTAATGTTAGGTAAAGACAAGTCACAATGATATGGTTGTCTCTATGCATGAAATCTCACCGAAGCTTTCAACAGGATGAAAATTATAATTAGAGATGTCAACAAAAGCTGGGTAACTGATGATTTTATTGTTTATCTTGTTTTTAGCAATTTTCGGTAACATGAAGCATGTCTCAAGAATATAATTGTCTACGTGAATGTAAAATCTCAACCAAAGTTTCTAATTTTTTTTAGCCCCGTACATCAGCAACAAACCACCAGGATGAAAATCGTAGTTAAAGATATGAACAAAATCTGGTTTATGCAATGAGTCTTTTTGTGTATTTGTTTTAGCGATTACATAAAGCAAACAAACGTATCAAGAGATGGCCAAAATAAGCAACTATAGCGTATTTGAATATGTCGTGCTTGAGTGTCTTTAGGTTACAAGCATAACACCCAAATGGGACAATAATTTTGATACTCTTGTTTAACGTTCCTCCTCGGAGCACTTGAATGGTCAGTACTTACAATGTGAATAACGTTGTCGTTCATGTTTCTAAAAGACGTCCTCCTCATGTAGTGAAATAACACATTGTCCCCACTTTGAACATGTGTTAGGGACGAGTTTATTAACGAAAAGTGTTTAAGCTCTTAACATTTTCTGTTTTGAAAGCTATGAGTGTTCAAAATTAAACGTTTGATTTTCAAACGCCTTATCGTGTTGGGGGTAAATTTTTATTTCACTAAGTGATGTGTTTATAGCCCTCATGTATTTTACTCTTTTGATCTAATCTTAAACACTTTGACGCTTTCAAAATCTGTTACAAAATCATGTTTAACATGCTTTTAAGTGTCAGCTAGGTGATTAAAAGTGCACGAAATTGTCTTAACTGGCTAAGGTAAAGAGCATAATCAGATTGATGCAAACAACAAACTGTATCTTAATTATTGTTTCACTGTTTCTGGTACCTTGACTGATGACTTGCTTTTGTTTTTTTTTTCTTTTTCTTGTAGTTGACATCTTTTTTTGTCGTCATTTCCTGTCCACAGGTTAAGCTTGGTGTTGTCATGCGCAATGCACTTTGCGAAGTTCCCGATGGATCGGCAAAGATGTACCACAATAATGGAAAGCTGTGAGTAGAATAATAAAAAACATCTCTTTAATTAAAATGCGCTGCCGCTTATTCATCTACATTAGATTCACAATTACTGACTATTATTAGAAATGAACAGAGCCTGCCTATCATGGTAACACATAGGCAAGCAGGCCTACTACTAAGATTGTAATTTTGTTACGTAGATACATTGAAGGTTAACAACTTCATCACGCAAGACCATCTGAATTTCTCTTTTGTTACGTATAGTTGACGTTACCAATAAACAAAATTCCACAGATTCTAGGCCAAATTGATCTTACTTAAATGTTTTTTGTCTTTACCTACGCTGTCGATCTAAACGACCTTCTCGTATCATCAGGGGATAACTCCAACGATCATTACATCCTATATATGTAGCAGCATGAACTCCCAAGGATGACGGATGAGGGCGAAAATAAGTTGTTACAAACATAAATCACTTGATTAGATCATGCTGGATACTTAAGCTCATTTCATGAGGTCAGGAAACATCGCATCTCGAATATATCAGAACTGAGTGTTTGTGAGTCTTGAGAGACGAACGCATTTTGAAAAAAAAACCATATA
>VJOZ01097980.1:0-13224 GCA_009801055.1 Stichopus horrens | reverse complement strand
GAATTCAGGTACCGGTGTGGGATTTTCAGGTATTGAAGAAGATAGTAAATGGTCACATGACACGACTTGTTCACTACTTTTTTCTTCCCTCTCATCTACCAGCAGCATAACAAGGGGTCATACATTGCCTCGAAATTCCTGCAGCATTGTAGACTTAATTAATGTTTGACAGACTCTCTTCCCAGTGGGTGATTATAATGAATCAGCTTGGATATCTCAAGAGTTTACAATTTTGCAGAGAAAACAAAAAAAGTCATGAAAGTCATATAACACAACATGGAAAACANNAAAAAAAAAAAAGGAGAAAAAGGGGGATATAGAGTGTCCAAATTTACAGCAATTTTAGCAATTTAACATCCTTTCCCAATAAAGATCATGTTATCTAAGTGTGGTCCAAGACTCATTAATCATGCAGCATAATTTACAATACTTAATTAAAGTGATGTTGTGTTCAGTTGGATTATTGTACAGAATTCTCAGCTTAGCAGAAAAGAAAATTTCTTCTACAAAATCAAAATCAATTCAATTTTAGAAAATGGAAGAGAAAATTGAAATTGGTAGTTAAAAAATGGCAAAATGTTGTCTGGATATTTACCTTAAGTTGTTTTCCATTCTAGTTGTGTTAATGGGCTTAAGAATGCTTTGGACCCAGACAAGTGTATAAGTAATAAATCTCCCTGGTTTGGGTTTAAGGTTAAACTTTTTCCAACAGGGCCCATTGATTATTTGCCCATACATACTGTCTAACTAAATGTGGCAGTGAATGACATTACTTTTATCAAAATTTGATCTCTAAATCTTGTCATTACTATCAACATGAGATTATTTTCTTTTTTGCTGGAACTGGATGAAAGATGTCAGGGTACTGACCATAACTCCTCTCTTGTGTCAACACATCCCAGCATTATTTGCTCTGTGTGCACTCAAGTGATTACTTAATGCTGGTCAGGATAGGAACAGGGTGCAATGTGTCAGAGAGAAACCGCAGAATGTTACAGTCACTGACCATTAATAATTACACTTCTCCCCCCAAACTATGTAGGTCAGGCCAAAGAAGAGGTCAAGGGAATTTCATGGTATTACAAGCCTTTCTTATGGTAGTTTTTCTCAGATTCTGAAACTCTCTCGCAGACATCTATGATGCATTTTTTGTCATTACTGCAGACATGTCTACCAAACTTCATAGAAACTCAACGTTAGTCAATTACTCAAAGCTTTAGGAGAAATCTTGTATTAACCCATGGAACAATACCAAAGATTTATTTCTAGGGTGGCTACCGAATTTGCAAATACCTCAAGAAATTCTTTCACACCAAACATTTGAAATGCCTGACTTTGCTTTTCAAATTACAATCTATGTAGCGTGCTGTCTACTTTCTTGACAAGAAATGTTTAATCTTGAAAGAAACTTTACAAAGGAAACAATCTAATTGACCTAAAAAAATCTAGGGCTAGACAATTAAACAACATAGTGACGACACATTTCTCTGGAAAGAAAGAAAAGAAGTCACTCATAATATTACCAAGTCATTTAATAAGCATTGTTGAATAAAGACACGTCAGTTACAGATAGGTTCATCTCTGATCATTTATTAGTCAATTCTTGATTTTTCCTTTTTTTTTTCTTCTTTTTAACATTCTTCACACTTTTTAATCTATTTGTCACTTCGCGGTGAACAATTAGACCCGACAAGGAGAATTGTAATGTTCTACTGCAAAGAAAAGTAAAAGTGCACTACACTACGTTGAACTAACAGGTATGCTCTGTGGTGTTGAGGTGCAGTGTTTATGGAAGTGCATTCTTTGTGCTATCATGGCCTTGATGAAGTTGACCAAAGAAAGTAGAAATGTTCCTTAAAATCACTGACTATTCCCAAACACATGTAAACAAAGAACAATAATCATACTTTATGAGATTTTGTAAGATTAAATCCTACAGTTAATTGAAAGTTTGAAAGCTACAAAATTACCATATATGGAACTAATTTTCACACACAATGTTCAATGGCAAAATCCATGTCAGGCTTTCTTAGCTGAGGAACAGTTGAAGATCCATAATTGGTTCAAAACGAGTTCAACTGTTCAAAAATATGACTCTTGCATGATTGTCAGCAAATTCGTACTTCTAGAGAGCATACTGTAGATTATGTTGATTTAAATGCTGTACTGCACATTTTCCACCCTAAATTTTTCAAGTGAACAATTTAAGGTCAAAGCAACTCATGCTTAAATTTTGAAAAAAAAATCCATGTTGTACTCAATATCATTAAGGAACAATTCTGGATATGCTGAACATATACCTGGTGTATTTACCAGCTAGGTTTATTCCAATCCCCTAGTTTTCAAAATTATCTTTTAAACATTCTTAAATGCATGTGATCATCAGCCTGTTATCTTTTTACCTCATTCAGGAGAGGCATTACATTTCATCACTTAATCCTCTCTTGAAGTTTCCACGTTTTCATTTCTTCTTGTCCTTGCCGGTCTCCTTTCACCGTTCCAAATCTTTTGCACACCTATACTCTTACCTATTCCTTACATGCATTCTTTACATACATATGGGAACTTGTGTTTGTCTTTTGACTTTTCAACTGTGTTGAACATCCTGCTAGAATCAAAACGTTCTAGCAAACAATGTACCTGTATGTTAGGTCATCCATATACATACTACACAGGGAAGAAATATTATACTTCATTGAGCATTGAAAAAGTGCAAGTCCCAAAAATAGACACTTAAATGATAACCCAGGTTACATCCTTTGTGGTATTCAACTGAAACTTGATGGGTCAGTAGTCCTTATGGATATCACACAATACCAGAAATGTTTGATGAAGAACTATTGATGATGTCACAAGGTTAAAGGTCACCTGACTAAATGTGAAATTGGCAAAAATTCTTTAAAAACATGTGTCACAATCACCTCCTAGATGGTCATATCGGATGAACTTCAGACTTGGTGGGTAGGTGCTCAGGTATATAGTTTAGTGTTCCTCCCACCAATTAGTAGCCCTAAAATATGTGTATCACAATGTGTGTCATCATAGGTCAAAGGTCACAGTTCACAAAAACCAAAAACACATTTTCAGCATTCTCTCTCCACGTGTGAATACCCTAGAATTATAAAATTGCCATGTACGGATAATACCAGATTATACTAAAAATATTGATGACATCATGAGGCCAAAGGTCACATGATTAAAAGTCAAATCAACACAACTGCTTTAAAAAGTGTTTCAAAATCTCCACCTTGACAGTACGTTGGACCAACTTCAGACTTGGTGGGTAGGTGCTGGTGTATGTGGTATAATGTCTGTCAGACTGATGATGTCATAGGTCAATGGCCAAGGGTCACAGTTTACAAAAGAAAAAATAGATTTTTAGTCTTATCTCCATGTGTGAATATCCTAGAGTTATTAAACTACCATGTATTCAAAAAATAGATGATACATGGAATCTGTTAAAAATATTGATGACATTAAGAGATCGAAGGTGACCTGGTAAAAAGTCAAATTGGTGAAAATGCTCTACAAAATGTGTGTCACAATCTCCTCCTAGATGGTTAGTCGGTTGAACTTCAAGCATGGTGGGTAGGTGCCTGTGTTTGATATGTCGTGTCCGTTCGACCGATGACATCATAGGTCAAAGGTCACGTTCACTACAGCGCATAATACAGTGTGTTAGATGGTAGTGCATGGTGTAAAAACGACTTTTACATCTCTGCCTTTCGACAAATGTGACACACTATTTCAACTTATGCAACCATGTTTTCGGCTGAGTGAGCATGTCTGTTACCAATGTCATTTTCCATCAATTGGTAGTGCCTTCACTCAGTACACTTTCACAGCATATAGGTCTACTACACAGTCCAGTTGTACAAGACCAACTAGACGTGAGATGCTAACGCATTGTAAAGATAGAATTGAAGCACACACAACGTGTTTTTCAGGGAGTCCAAACATCCAGAGTTATGGGGCCTACAGAACTGAGGAATACTTTGATGCACCTATATTTCTGTGAATACTTTTGATGCACACTTGATTTCTAGGCACATGTATACATGTGCATGTGTAAATGCTGCTCAACCCATACACTGTGAACTGCAGTAGCGCTAGATCACTATGTAACTTCTAGCACTTCTAGCCACAACAAGCAATCCAAATCACTGGGGAAAAATATACAGCTTAGCAAACATGAAATGATTGACATCGAATGACGATGTAAAACAATAGGGATGAGATTTGTGACTCTGCGGATTGCCTACTTGTTCTTTTGTTCCACATGTAAAGCAATAATAAGAGAGGCGGTTTTCAGTTGTATAAAGATACCTCATTTCTTTATGTTGAAAATATTATGCAAAATAAAAACGAAAAAACAAAATTTACATCTTCAATACATATGTTACATGGCACATGTAACTGGTTTCAGATGAATGACATATTAGATAATTCTTCAAACATGGACACGGAACATTTTAGAAGTGTCCAAGTAAATTATACTAACAGATGAAAGGGAAAGCTACGGAGAAAAGATATCACAATTGACAGTATAGTAGAGGAATCTCCATTCAAGGACACCAGCCAAAGATGCCTGAATACTGACTTTGCTGCGCAGTGACCAAATCTCAAGTGTTTAAGTTTCATACAGTATATTGGGATGAAATTACAGCACATGTGTCATTATTTGCCGGTCAAAGCAATTGTAAAAAGCTTTTTTCCAGAGATTTTCACCACATCAAATATTTTTTCAAAAAAGGACACTTTGTAACTTAGCCAAATGAATTTGCTGAGTGAATATCCAAAATGTACAAGAATGTACAAACCATCACCCAACAGTCATACTTTTTATCATTTTTTATTAAATCTTCATTTTTTTTTATTCTTTATTTTCAGAAACCATGTCTCTTCCGTTTTTATATTTAAAGTTAAGATGGCAAAATTCTTTGGGCAAACTATCTGTTTCTTAATGCAACTCAGTCTGAATAAAAGATGAACACAGGATAGAACAAGGTTACTTGTACTTATCAAACTTTGCCCAGGTGAAAGTTCATCAATTTACAAAAAAGATAAGAGCATAAGGAAAGAAATGAATATACTTAATACTACACAAATGGAGACAGATAGGCATGCTTGAAAATTATAGTAAATGGTGTTATATAGGATAACTTTAATGTTTGAAATAGATCAGTCAAAGTACACTGAACACAAATTGGCTGGTAGAATAAGAAGTACTGTAGGACAACAGGCTGGAATTTTTTAACTTTCTTGATGGGCAGGATTGTAACAGCCACATTGCAAGAGTGACACTGAACATCAAATTGTTTCAAAAGTCAAACAGGGAGGGAAGTATGATTTCGATTTCACAAACCAATTTTTGACGATACAGTAACTCCAGAATGATACCCTGTATCAACACATAAAGTTATCCTGTTCAGATCCTGATAAAGAAATACTAAAGGGAACTGAAATGAGATTCACGTTCCATGTATATGCAAGAGTAGATAGCCATGTACAGTATCAGCTCTACGCATACCACAAAACACACAAAGTCAAATGAGGGTAAAGAGACTAAATGCTTTACACAGACAACCTAAAACCTTAGCTTTGACATGAATTGTCACTAGCTGGCTTAGTAACCATTAAATAAATACATACAAACATGTAGATTATAATATAGCATCATAATATCAAGTTCTGCTAGTGATGCACCAAGATCATAATGACCAATCAAATAAATAAACAAACAAACAAACAGACAGACAGACCCATTCATGAGCTTCAGTATGATTACAATAGAAACACACATAGACATAAATGCACACACACACATAAAAAACAAAAAACACTTCTCTCCTCCATTATCTTCAATCACATCCAATAATGACATTTTGATAGCAGATCTGTCACTTCCTATTATGTATGAAAGACATCAGGTTAGAAAACACAACAGGCAGGTATACAGATCCTTAACAGATAAACGCCAACTATGCTATATGACTCACCAGCGCGAATCTATGTAAAATGTCATAACGTCTGCTCCTGCTACTGCATGATTTTTATGAATGGGGAATAGTCAGTACAACTGAAATGTCTACATGGACATGAACATGGAATGGGTGAGTTATCAGTACTATACAGTAGTTATAGGAGCAAAGGTAGTGTACTGCTGTTGAAAATACAACAACAACAACAAAAAATCCAATACTGAAGACAACAGAAGTGGAAATGTTTCTGGGCAAAACACTATGCTTGGACCAAGGTAAACAATAAACTATTTGCACTGGGTCCAAAATTTGGATGCAGGGTTTTGCAGTCAGTACACAGTGGAGTGACCTGAGGTAGGACAAATTCTTTTTAGGCCACAAGTTCACTGTGAAGTTATATGACTATTTGCACACCATGTACCATTGTTGTTGTTGAGTCTGGGCAGTCCATTGCCAAGGCCAGCCTTGAACAGAAACTTGTAACATTACACTATGTATGAAGGCCTGAAAAGTTGAGGTCGAGGCTGTTCTCGACTGCAACCCTGCCACACATGTCTTATGTGCGGGGCATGATGATGAACTGTTCTTATTTGGCATGTGTCCTTAATTTTGCCACACATACAGGAACATTTTGTGAAACTTTGGATACCATGGGCAATTTTTAGAACTTGGTCCTGACATCATCAATCCAGTACCCACGTACCCAAATACAACCCTATACAGATGCAAACACAAGTAAACAACCCTGCTGGAAATTTTAAGATCAGGATTTTCAAGGCAGGAAAATAAGGTCCAAAATGGACACATTTCCAGGCTCTTTTCATGCTGCTAAGTCAGGATTGCAGCTCCTTAATCAGGAAATTATCTTGATTAAATGATTTTCATACTGTACTTTCAACATGAGTGACCTCAAATGATCTTTGACCACAGTGGAAAAGCAGGAAAACAGAGGAATTATCTACCCACAATGGACAACCAACACACTAATTTTACAGTGATGTAGTACATCTTTTCCTGTTCAAAATATCATTTTCACAACCCATGGCATCACACAGATATGCCTGTGTGTACATTGCTATCATATAGAGGATGTAAATTTCAATAAGGCACTGTGTACCTCGATTTGAGGACTCCTTGAATTTTACATTGCTGTGTGTATCAACTCACACACACTTGAGATCACCATCACAAAGATACCTTCGGCATTGGCATGGAATGACAAAGTAAAGTGAAACTAACAGGTTTGTCTTGAAGAAATTGAATACAATGTTGTGGTTTATCAATCATATGAGAAATAAAATTTGTAAACATATTCAAAGCCTTGGGCAATATGAGACGTTCAATATATGTTCCATGCGAGAGATGAGGTTGCATGGAGAAGAAGTACGCCTGAATACTGTAGACCTTGAACTGACTGTACACAGACAATACAGGTGCTCATTGGAGTGTGACCAATGAAACATTTGGCGATAGATCTATACGATCATTTCCCTGTCTTAAAAAAACTGTGATGTACGTAGAATTCGCATCACACAGGCAAGTAAAAGGGAAAACAAACAGGCAAATACTGCTGTGAATAAAGTCGATATATGTAATACTAACAACTTTACATGATGAATCCCTCCTTCATGAGATACTGTAGAAACAAACTTGAAAGTCTACAATGCATTGAAAATGAGGTTTCAATGGGATAAAATGTTCATGATATAGTCTCATCTACGTACTTAGCGGCTAACGCTCAATCACTGAGAACATGTGATAAATTTTCTTGGCAAAATTCGGTAATTGTTATGCCGATACTACAGTACATGAAAATAATATCTGTCGAGGGGAAGATTTTCAGGAGACAGCTCAGGGCAGCGTAAGCTTTGAGCGTATCAATTTGATCTGTACATGTCTACTGAGCAGCTATGAATCATTTAATTGTGGATAAATACCCATAATGTGTTCATAGACTTAGCTGTTTCTTAATACACAGTTCTCTATAGTACTGTAGTTCCCACCTTCCAGACAAGGTTTTTTGTTTCATGTTGAACAAGACCAAACTGAATTCTGTGTTGCATGCCAGTTTCTTTTGTCAAGGTTGGCTGAACCTTCCATCTGACAGGATTTACATGATTGAAGTTCATTGAGGAATATAATCTTTCATATTTAACT
Source organism: Stichopus horrens (assembly GCA_009801055.1). Taxonomy (NCBI): domain Eukaryota; kingdom Metazoa; phylum Echinodermata; class Holothuroidea; order Aspidochirotida; family Stichopodidae; genus Stichopus; species Stichopus horrens. The sequence continues at coordinate 5,086 of VJOZ01097980.1, read as the reverse complement.
AAGCTTGATGGGGAAGGCTGAGCAATCTCAGAGGTGTGAACAAATACATGCTGAAAGAATCATCAGCTGTTCATAATGCAGTCGTTGAAAACAATTCACATCCTTTTCAAGGCAAAATGACTTTGTTTGTTGTTGGTTTTGCATTCTGCAGCATTTATATGCTGTGCAGTTACAGACATGAGTAGGGTCCACAGTGTTGTCTGTTCACACTACTGGGGCAAAGATGCTGTGATATAATTTCAGTGCAGCATGTGGGGCCACCATAGAATTAAAAGCAAGAGACAAAGCAAGAGACAAAAAACAACAGCCAACTGCAGAGTATCCATACATTAATGAGGAATGTGGTTATTGTGAATGAAGCAACATATGTACCTGTATGATGTGAAACAGTAAACTTCTTACCTTGTAACACAGATTTTACCATGTGATATAAATGAAATGAAATACAACTTTTGTTAGTTTGAAGATTTATAACCTCATTTCACAAACCACAAACAATTCTCAATCACTGAACTGTTTGTAACATATTTAGTTTGGTGTTGATCTTAAAGTCCATCACTCATCACCCCAATCAAATTTTTTGGCTTGGGGATAGTAAAGTTTTCAACTGGTTCTCCTTTTTAATTGACAGCAAATTCGAAAGATCTACAGAATGGATCATATTACACAGCACCCACAGGGACCCATTGTTATGAAAACATATGTGGAGGAATTTTAAACAGGCTGAGGGAGGGAGTAGACATAAGTGGTTTGGAGAATTGGAACTGTCTGGAGCGATGAGCCTCTGTCTTTAATCCATTTCTTTTTGTGTGGGTGTTGCACACATTCTATGCAGGATATTCACCTCAGAGAAAGATGGAAGCAACTTACATGTTGCTCCCATTTAAGCTGTAAATTGTATGCTACACAATCATGCTCCATTACGTAAAATGTTAACATAAGTGATCACATTTTATTCTTTTCATCATTGAGACAATCATTCTGCATAAATTTTCATTTTAACTAATCAGGTTTCATTACCCTCTGAAACTGTAAACTTGGATAGTGCTTAGCTGCAGGCAAGTCAGAGTTCAGATTTATGTGATCGCCATACGATCTCGTCTACACAATGCAAGGAATCCATCAAGTGATGAAACAGAAATCCACAGGATTTGCTTTTGTTGGTAATGTCCTTAGGCTTTTTTTTTTTCATGCCTTTCTTTCTATGGTTACATTTTTTTTGTCATCTTTTGTTACTAATTAGGTGCATAAAATCACCAGAACTATGAAAGCAAACACGAAGTATTCATGAAAAACATCATGACATTATGAACAACTACTCTGTGGAAGTTTAATCTCCTGCAGTCTATGCCTCCATACACAGACGGAGAATCTAGATAATATCTTGTGCAAACACTTGTTTATGAACTTTGCCACAAACTTAAGTTCTCTTGTTCTTCAAGCACAGACTGGTATTTGGCAAAAATCAGGATCATTAACTACACATTTTTGTGATTCATGATATTGAAAAGCTGGGACCCCACATACTGTTCACAAGTATATATGGTGGAAAGTGTTGCTTTAATATCCCTTTCTATGCAATGCACTAATCCCTTGGTTCAGATGTTTTAATACCTTGAAAAATGATTTTGTTAAAGCATTTCTAGCATTCTTCTGGTTAGAAATTACTGCAGAGAACAACTTTGTGGGAATCCTTGAAAAGGATTCAAATTGCTTTTCTACCTGAGTTGTGCATTTGACAGATGTCAAATGTGAATGAAGCAACCTGTATTTAAAAAAAAATTATTAAAAGTGTGTGTGTGTGTGTTTTTTCCCNNCATTTCTTTCAGATCTATTATAGACTGAAATGAAAAGAATTAAGATGTGAACTTGCGATGTGAACGGTTGCTCTATTCAGAAATAAATGCAAAAAGTAAGGCTATATGGAGACATGCCAGTTGAAGTATTACAAGACACATGATGAGACAGCATATTCCTAGTAATAATTTAGCAGAATCAAAGGAAACCAGTGTGCATATAGACTCCCTTTAATACAGAGTTAAGTACTTAGGATCCTTAAAATATAAAGCTGCTTTTGATGGGCAAAGGTTTGCAATCAACTGCTGTTACCACCATCCTATTAGCACATAAAAGAAACTCTCATACAGCCCTCATATTGTGGTGGAACTCTAATGTGCTGGCTGTTCAACTCTGAGGCCCTGATGACGGCAATTCCAATTGCAGACTGTGATGTTAAAGGTTTTCCAGGTGTCCAACAAATCACACTCCTCAGGAAGTTAAGAAGTGTGGCAAGAAGTGCGGTAGGTGATCTGCTTTATGAAACTTAGATCGCCTTACCCGAGTTCTCAATGTTTGTCTAGTTATGCAAAAAACTGAGGTTCTCACAGTGATTTGAGGAGTAAGATGATGTGCAATCACACTCGCATGCCTCTATATCATTGGTAGGCCTGCAAGATGATGGTCTCACTCTAAATTGTAGTGAACAACACTAACTCCACTATTGTAAGTAAAAGATGGATGCCCTCACATGTATGTTCACCCATCATATTCTGGTGTACCTCTAAAGTTTTAGTAGAATGACCCTATCCCAAGAGATCAATCCCACTCAGAACTAAAGTGAACCCTAAGGCACTCAGTTTACCAAGTAAGGAATGGATGATGCTCTCACAGGTACAGCTTAAATAAACTGGTGTCCTTCTAACCTGTTGGGTGAGTGACTATTAACCTTGACACTATTTCAAGAGGTTAGTCTCACTCTAAACTGCAGTAATTACTACTCATTCTACTATATTAAAGCAATAGTGCCATAATATATATCACTAATATCATTACTCAGATTTATTATTGGAATGACTAGTAGTAATCTTTGACACTACCTAATTCCAAAAGTAGTTTACAAGTCCTATCCTGGACTAGCACACTAACATTTCTGACAACCAAAAAGGAGCCATTTCACACCAACTACTGGTCTACATTAGAGTAGCACTATTGCACTCACATATATGTATCCAATATACTCTAAGAGCAACCAAGACATGCTGTATTAGCAACTGAAACGTGCTGTATTTCATGACGGTTGATCATTTATTGAGGCCACTTACTTCTTTCCGATTTGCCCATCTCAGGGCGAGTCTGAGTCGAGCCTGCACAACCCATCTTCAGAGAAGATTTACAAGTTGAGCCTTTGACTTCGGTAAAAAGTGACGATAGATCCTCATGACAGCAATCACTCACGTCCTCAAAGCTAGCAAATCAGTTAATATTTACATCATTCAGATCTGTGAAGAAAGTAAGAGTAAACAAGATAGCCGTTACACTCTCAACAGCAGAGAATTCTAACAGAGATATTCATGAGAACCTTTTTCATAATGAATATTTTTCATATTGAATATTTCCCACCCTATGGACTTTTAATTATTCATTTAGGTGACATAGAACCCCCATATGAAGTAGAACATGCATTTATGTAGAACTGCACATTGGAGAGTTACCAGTATTATATCAACTGTAAGTTCAAAGTCAAAACTGAGGGATTCTAAAACACTTCCACAAAAATTCATAAACTCCAAAATTCAGCAACACATGCAACTGTGCACGTGTAATTTGACTTAATTTGAAAATCTTTCCTCATAGCCCAATGAGACACAAACTATGCGAGATGTTGCAAATTCTCTCTATTTCATGTGACATGTTCAAGTTATCAGAAACCAAAGTCTCATTTATTTCTTAACAACCTTCAATGGAAAGTGACAGCAAGAACTATAAGAGATCTTTCATCACAGGGGTCATTCATCAAATGTCTTCATTCGTAACCAGACAGCAGAATAAATCATTACCTTGTTTCCAAACAATGGAAGAGGCCGAATGACACCTGTACATTTTCAGCATGGCACTGCAAACTGTGGGGCCTGTTTGCACTGACTTCTTCATTTGCATATTACTGATACTCAATTTTTGTGGTAATGTACACACAGATCGGCTCATATGGCACTTAATGAATTCATTGGGGTCTAGTTTAGAGGTGTCCTTACTTCTAACACAAGAGAGATCTTAATTACACTATTCATGTTGCCACAATTCAGGTTTGCCATTTATAACTGCTGTTGTATAATACTTAGAGTGCTTCTAGTTACAGATTTTACCTGCTCCTATTCACCATGGTGTAAATTGTTTTATTGAAGCTTTTCATTGTACACTGCAGAGTAGCATTGTGCCGTAGAAAGTCTCACTGGAAAGCGCTTGATAAATAGCGTCATTATTTATTATTAAAATTTGAAAAGTCGTATCTCAAAATAAAGTTAGACACACGCTGGATTTTCATTCTGTGCTTCAAACTTTTGAATATAGTCAGCTCTTTTCTAGAAGCTTTTTCTAGATGCATGTCACATGACATTTAAATTATTCTATTGATAGAGCTACTGCTTTCTGCCCATGTCTTCAATACGATTCATTAAAAAGAAATTGTTAGGTAATCTTGAGAAATGCACTCAACCTTCATCTTTTACATCAGTAGTCAAATTAGATCGTCAAATGATCTGTTCTCCCCTCCCCCATTAAAAAGAAAAAGAACAATTAAGTTTTCCGAGTAAATTAAATTATGAATTAGGAACATAATGTGCTGTGAAAAGTTGGTATGTTTCCAATTGTTCACCAGTTTTTTTTTACATTTGTGAAATGATTGAAATCGTACCATTCGATGGGTTAACTTGAAGTATGGAATTCTGATTCATTCAGAGATTCAGTAATGTGATGTTCACGAGAACAAGTTCAAAAGATTAAAGGGTTCCTTCAACCTTTTTAATCAGTTGCATTTCAATTCTCATAACAGGTGGCAGTTGCGTAACTGGAAGGCCTTGAGAACCATGTACTCAAGATGGAATAAAATATGGGTATTGCCATGGTGACTTTCAATTGAAGTGTTTAGCAATATCTTCACCTTCTATGATTTCCTGGAAAATTCTTCATGAGATATGAACTTTGAAAGTTTGCCAATATCTGATATGGGTGATTCCATAAATAAGGGGGCCAACTTGTGACACTTTACTGAAAATTTTCTATTTTGAGAACTGAAAGGTTAACAACAAAT
>VJOZ01097976.1:504-10735 GCA_009801055.1 Stichopus horrens | reverse complement strand
GGGGGGGGTATCGATACTGCGAGTTACATTGTATTGGTGTCAGAAGAGGGGAGGGAGACCTTCGATTTTAATGACAGTGGAAGAACACTTCACGGTGAACTTGTCAGTATTGGAAATGATGTGTCATACCACCGACGTGCGTTAGGGGAGAGAGGGGATGGTACATCATAGCGGGGAGGGGATGGGGGGATCTGGAGGGTAGTACGTTATGGTTAATTGAGGAAGAGTGGGAATAAAGGTATGACATTTATCTGCTTTGAATGAACTTTACAAAGAAACAAAGAGCAACATGAAAAAAATGAAAAGACCCAAAGTACGTTTGTCTGTCGAAGTTTTCGAAAAGCAAGGGAGCTGCTGCATCATAAACACTTCTGATATTCAGAATAACATTTCATAAGTTAGGTGTACTGATAGTACATTCAACCTTGCAAACAACTCCTGTGATTAAATAGGCTTAAATAAATTTAGGACTATGCATGAAAATCGCGTAACAGGCATTATGCGAATTAACGCCATAAATAATTGTGAATGGCTGGGGATGTCAATTTTGTGGCGTTAGCGGTTTTACTATGATTATAGTAGAACCGCGGTCCTTGTTTTCCCTGTCTCTGTGTATGCTGCACGAGGAACTTTCTTCTCCACGTATTAATTCTGTCCGTGTTCATCATAATTATGCAGCATCATTGCAGCAACAGAAAATTTACGACGGAGACATCGATGTAAATATCCATGATTGATCTATTTGCGTCCGTAATCAGAGGGAACCTGAGACCCGCTGGTTTGTTTGAAATCTCTCTAAACAAAAACTGGTCGAGATTTCATACCGCTGTAAAAAAAGCGTGTATATTGCTTGTTGGCAAAATAACTCGATATACCATCGATGGAAACAAAGAAAAGAGATTTGCATAATACATATACCTCCGAAAGAAATACTCCGACAGAGAAGAAGGGAATAAAGGCTTTAGCCTGATATATTATAAAAATTACCTCTATAAACAGTATACGGTACAGTGGTGTTACAAGGCTCAAATGTGGAAGAAATTGACACTTTCGGTGTTATCTCAACCAGATTTTGTAAACACTGGCCTGCCAATGGGAGAAAAATTTACGTCAGCCAAAAATTAAAAAAAAAATGACTTTAAACACAGAAAGCTTAGACGGAGTTAATTGAAGTGAAATTCCGGCGTACCCGGTATGTTTTTTTTTTTTTTTTTATACGGGGTGGAATGTACTTTCTCCCATCATGCGATATACAAGATCACATTTTCAAAACGATTTAACTTGGTTCTCAGGGGAATGAAGTGCACGGGCTCACACAAGACTTGCAGAGTATATGTATTCTGTATATGAACTGTCATCTTAGGATTTGTCCATAAAGTTTTTCTACCACATCGTACCCCTTCCCATCACTTGGTCCTGAGAACATGAGTACTGTATGTGAGGGAGGGAACGCACAAGCTTATCATGCAATTAACGCGGAACCAATGGAATGTTTTAACAGCACCTTCACCTGAATTCTACGCCTGTCACCGTATGGAGCTGTAACGTCGCTTTATTTTGTTTGTTAAAAGCGTTTTCAAAGATATTCTGTCGTTTGCTTTACAACACAATGTCAAGGTGTAAGTCCATACATTATTCAACGCGTAGAATGTTTGTTCTTTTCAAACAACATGTAAGTGTTGGTTTTACTCGATGATGAATTAACTGTCATCTACTGCAATCATTACNNATATATATATATATACTGCAGGTAAGTGGGATGTTTACCTTGTGATATCATTGCGCAGTGTAGTTTAGTCCATCAGGTTTAGGGTAGTAAACATTGTGAAATTAGGACAGAAATGGCTGTAGAAACAACGAGTTTTACTTCACCTGAGAATAGCTTAACGTTCGGTGTCCCCGAATGATGGCGGCTGCAGTGTTGATTTAGGTAAAGTAATATTGTATAGGCTACCATGCAGTGTACACGCACTCATCAGGTTGCCGGTTAGGCGGCAGATCAGTCAATGATAGGGTTTGAAAAATAGTACACTATGGCAGGCTTACAAGTGAACTTAATAATGTACCGCTGAAACTATTATGGAAAATTTATTGTCATGATTATATAGGCTGGCAAACAGACCGTTGGTTTTCTAGAAAGTGGTACTGGTTTTACGAAAGGACAAATTTACGGAATAAATATAATTACTCAAAATGGAAAACAGAACTTGAGAATCTTCAATCTTTACTCTCTGTTCCAGACCACGTTTCAATTTTGGTAGAAACGCTTTGCCAAATGTGCAACCAAGATTTGAAGTTCCATATGATTTCATTGCATATATCGCTTTGCATGATCGTGGGCCAAGTGAGGCCAGCTGGACGATGGTTGATTGTCGTTTTTGGGGAGGGGTCAGAGGGGAAGGGGGTATCCTTCCCCGATTTGGAACTTATTTTTGCTAACGTATTGCGGTCTTGATGCAAAAATGCTTCTACATTTGATGCTATAGATTAAGATGTATCTTCTGGAATTCTTACTTTTGAAGTAATGATTTTATGCTTTCATCTTTCTGGATGAAATATTCATCCTAATCCTTTTCTGGGTGATTAAATTTTTTCCACCTGGCACAGAGCTTGCACCTCAGCTCAAACCTTTGTCCAGGTCATCGGTATAAAAAGCAAAATTTTGCTAACGTAGGGTGGGCTCGATACAAAGTGGTGCAACATATAAAGCTAGATTTGATTTGAATAAATCCCGAGGAATTCTTACTTTTTAAGTAATCATTTGATTTTTTCCTCTTCCTTGGTGATTCAGTCATTCTTAGACCTTCGAAATAATTGTTTTTCTTCTCTTTTTTTTTCACCTGGCACATCCTCCTCATCTGAGCCTACACCCTTGACCAGGTCATAGTGATTTGAATAAACAACTGATCTTGGGGGAGGTTTCTAAGTTGAGGGGGTTTCCCTCCCCCTTTAGAGTTTATCTTAACAAACAGGTTTCACCTTACATAAAATGTTGCAATTTTTAGTACTAATGGATGACTGATGAAACAGTTAACAGTGCCGGAGCTAGCAGTTTCAGTCAGAGGGGGCGAAATGTCTTTAGAGGAGCTGTTCAGTAGAAAGTAGGACTATAATTAGGGTTCTCTATAGAGAGGGTTACCATATTAGACTCCATTTCGCCTCCAACTGCTCGAAAATCGTAGGTACATGCATGTAGCATGCATGATTTCAACTTACTAAGTAAAAAACAAACATGTAAAACGCGCTATTTCTTGCTTATCATGTATCAGAAACGATCAATAAGGTCGTATGGTTTGTGCCACACAACCAGTTGTAGCAACCTCTCTATACGAGAACCATAAGGACTATCTAAGCAGAGCGCCACCTTCAGCTGGCTCGGATCGCACAAGGACGTTTGGGTTTTTCAAACTCCCCAGGTGGCCGGGAAATTGCACTTTTTTGTTGCTATAAGCTGCATATGCACAGTCTTGAAACATTGATCTCATGTTTGCAATCTTTCGAATTTAACGAGAGTAAAAGTAAATCTATGAAAAAACTACTACATATGACATGGGTTGAGATGCAAGAATCATAAATTACGTATCCTCTTTCATATATTCGTGAAGCACTTGGAAAATATTTGATTGGTGCTGAGTATATATATTTAGAGCCACACTTTTTCATTGGTTAATGGAGTCACATCAATTGTTTGCAGGTGGTCCAAAGACTCGAAATGCGCCATGAACGTACTTAAATTTTCTTTCTTTCTGAGTCTGGAGCATGGATTAGGGGACACGGAAATACTGGGTGTCCTCTGTTGCATTGGCGCAAAGAAAATTTTTGATTAGAGGTGAACTGAAAATTGTTGAAGACTGTGTAAGAGAAGCGCCAGCATTGTTTGGAGTGGAGCGTACCAGAAAAATAATTAAAATCCCCCACATTATCTTAATTTAGTTGGATCGAAAATTAATCTCATTTTGGCGAAGTTTTCAGCTGAAAAAAGTCTGATTAAATTTGCACATTTGATTGTGCATTTGACACTAGACTTGCTTGAATTTTCCAAGGCAGACAATTGACAACACTGTCATCATTTCAAGGATGTGGATAGTGCTGAAGTACTCTAACCTGCATTTTCTTTACCATACTTTTCAATTTTTTTCTCATTCTTGTCTTTTCCCATTTTTTTTGTTTTTTGTTTTTTCTATTCTTTGTGAAAAGCTAAAAGGGCACCGGTAATCCATTTGAGTCAGGGGGCGACCTCCCTCTTACCATACAGTAACTTCGAATTTAAGTGTCTCAGTTTTGTCGTTACATTTATTTCTGGGTAGGTTGCCATTAGAGGGTATAGAGAGGTTGATAATGCTTGTCATAAGTGTATTTTTGAAAACAACTTAAAACTTTAGACGTTCAATAGCAAATGAAAGCAGTGGAACTGATACCAGTCTTGTAGTATGGGCTTTCCTTCAAACTGTGTAAATCTCTCTGTCATTGAGTCTGTGGCAAATAATCTCTGTGAGAGTTTTATTTCGCAACAAAGGTAGTAGGCTATAGGTATATGATATTTCTTCATCTCACTGTATGTGTGTCAACTGCAGTCAAGCTATGTTGAAGTTCTCCATAGAATAGTTTTCAAATTGATGGTTCCGCATAGCAGGATGATAACGTCTTGCATGAGTTTGACTTTCTTTGAGATCACCCAGAATTTCCAATCAAATTAATTACAAAAAAAAGCCCGAGATTGTGGAAAATTATAGCTGAAGTCTCTTGAAAATGGAAAGCAGTTTTGTGTGGGCCTGGTCACTATTGTAAATAGACTGAAGTTAGCAATCCAATTCAATACAGTGCTCATGAGTAACCACAACTCAACAATTAAGAGTAATGTCTGTAAGTTATACTGAGGTCCATATGAGCAATAATATTATCAGGGTGAAAAAATGTTGGCTAGCAGAGTTACGTAACTCTTCAGGGAAGTACTATTATTTTCAGGTCGAAAACAATAAGTTTACCTGACACATCACATAGAACAAGTGTGCTAATTGGATAGGGCTTTGCACAGTTTTATGAAATAGGGGGAAAAATCAATATTTTCGGCCCCTGACCTAACTTGAGATTTTCATGTAAAGAAAGCTGGTATACTTGCAGATCAAGTCAAGATGGTGAGGATAATTTGGTTGGAGATTTTTATCATGGGAATGAAGATAAAAGGGTCTTTATTATGTTTATTACTTGTTCAAAGTCGGTCTCATCATGAAGTAGTGTGGAAATTGCTTCAACTTGAAGTTTCTGAGTTTTGGATTACGATTCGAAGTACTGCCCTCAAATGACCTTAGACTATAGGACTTTTGATCTATCTGAGAAACTCTGAACTAACTAACCTTTAAAGCTGCTCAGGTTAATTGCCACCGACTAACGTGATATTTATCCTGGTGCAGTCGTTTCAGGCTTTCTAGTTTTCTTTCTGAAAGGATGTGTGTGTGGGNNGGGCGGTAAGCTTGGTGGTTAGAGTGGTTGATTGTTCGTCTTGCAATCATTCGGATCAAATCCAGGTGAAACCATTTTCTGGGGACTCAATATTACTTGCTGGCTGTTTAATTTTAAATTCAGGTCTCGTCCTCTTCCGATTGCAGCTAATGGTCTTCTGAGCTGGGAAGACCCTCCAATCCTCCCTCTTGCAGCTTTTCAGAAAGTAGCTAAAGGCTGCGGGTTACTACCCAATCATCAGTTGAATAGGGATGTTACGTCGGTGGCGATCCCGGTTACCGTGCAGTTTTGGAATTTTGAGGGACTTTTGGGTCACCCCTGCAAATTTCTCCGGTATTCATCCACGATCAACATGGTGTTGGATAATCGATGACAGTCTTTCCGATTCTCAGAAAGATTCAAATTTCTTATCTGTCATGTGAAGGTCTAACTGTATTTCTAATATTTCTTATATATTTGTGTGCTGCTTAAGTCTGTTGCTGTCAATCCTTCCTCGTCTGATATGTTTGTAAGAGTAGGCTATTCCATTTCGTTCTGTATGTGTTATTCCATAGTTGGCCGTTCCCTTTCTGGTATTTGTGTGTAACCCTTACCCCTGTCACAATATGGTGTGTGTTTGTAATTCTATTCCTTTTGCTTCGCCTCAAACTGCCATTCTGTGTTAAATTGTATTTGCAACCCATCTCTGTAAGCGCACAAGTCTATTCCATTACTTCACAATCTGCCTGTATGTAATTCTGTTGTTGATCGCTCTGTCTGATATGTGTGTAAATCTTGATCATCGAATTCCTTGTGCAATATGCGTGCAGTACAATTGCTTTTCCTGAATTCCTTCGTGCGTGCAATTCATAGAATTATCTATTTCCATGCAACTGTTGCAATTGTAATGTTGATCTTTCCCTGTGGGTTTTGTTTGTATGCATATTATTAATGCTTCCCTGTCGGTAACGAATGTAGGCTATGTGTATTAAGGTATCCTTCCCTGTTGACAATGCGGGGGTGAGTCTATTGTTAATCACTTCCTGTCCGGTATGTTGTTGTGTCTAAGTCTATTGTCGGTGTCTATTTCAGGTCACTGTTGCAAGATAACCCTAAGACAATGTGATACTGTGAGATGACTTAGATTGTCATTTCTGGAATTTTGTGGGTTGTGTTTGGTTTGTTTCTGGAAGATAGAAAAAAAAGTACGAAGATAGAAAAAAAAAGTACCGATGACGGATGGCGGAAGATCTAACTTGAAGAAGAAGAAAAAATAAAAGTGACCCCTCGGCACACCAGCATCTGTTAAAATTAAATCCTCATCTCGTCATAATTTCTTGATCGTGAAAAAGAACGTAGGGCCCACAAATAAGAAGAGAGAAGTCGATTCGATGGTTAAAGTAGCAAGTTAAATTACACGCACTCGTTTCTCGTCTAATCTATTTTTCTTTCTACCTCTCGAAAGGCATCGGCCTCCTTGGTGAAACGATAAATTTTCCAAAGATGTGTGAGGGATTGGGAAGAGAGAGACCTCCCGACTAGGGGTACACGACATGTATCGATATTCAGGCCAGCTCTATCTCTTCAGGATATATAAGACCACCATTCCATTCCGAGGGAAAAGATAATGATACAGGCCTATATATCACAGAACTGAACATAAACAGGCAGTTAATCAAATTATTACACGAACTGAAGAAGGTTTCGTGCCTGTTACGTGATTTCGGTGAACCCCTATAAGATAAAAACACGGTACACGAGGAATGTTTCACAGTTGACCTCACTTTAGTCGTTAAAAAAGAAAAGAAAAATGAATTTTCAGACTCGACAGGAACTGTTTTTCTTTAGTAACCTCTGGAGATGTCGGATTGCTTGTACTCATCATTCTGTTTGCTACTTACAATGGATCCCAATCTGGAGATGAGTATTTTTACAACAGAAAAGAACGTCAGAAACAAATTACCGGCAATTCAGACAGGTAGTAACCATTTTAGGGTATACCACAATGACCGACATGACTTGATTAGTCCATCTGTAGGGATATCCCAAAGGCAATTAAGGGGTCCTTCAATCAAATTGACCGTTTTTCTTCTTCAAGGCGGGCATTGCAAACCCTTTCCAATAAGTTTAACATAACTCAAGACTTTGCTATTTGAACAAAGACGTCTCTGCAAGAATACTTCCAATTGCCCCAAAGTTACAAACATAAATAAAATAAATAAATAGACAAAAATAAGTAAATACATACATTCACACACACATACATACAAAAGTACATAACCGAATAAAAACACAAATAAATAAATAGTTGAATAAATAATGAAAAATGTACATGAAACTTAGCATAGGGAAATAGTCCATAAATCAATGTCTCCAGGTCATGTAATATGTAGGGAACATGCCTAGCTATTCTGGGCAAAATTAGAAGCAAGATATAAGCGACAGAAAGAACAAAAAACGACAGTAAGACAGTAAGAACAAAAAACATAAAACAAAAATCTTTTTCCTTTTGTTGCTTTTGGGATTCAGACAGATAAAATACCGTACTAAGTATGATCATAGGCTAACTTGAACCCAACCTGGTGTAACAACGTGCAGTTTGGTATAATAACGGCAAACATTCAAAAGTGTTTAACGTATGTGCCTTGTTTAGACTTTGGGTACAATGTTCTACCCTAAACATTGGCTGCAGATCCAAAATGTTAAACAGGAATGGCATGCTGTGTTCCTTTCCTTCCTGTCATGAAAAGAAGTCCTCTGAGTCATATCAATGTCAAAAGCAAGTGAACGCACAACAAAGACAACATGAACGATCCTGTTGTTACAGTGTAACGAAAAGATAAGATTTGCTTGCTCCGAGGCTCTTTTTAGAAAGTCGGTAAAATAGAACGCCCCAAGAAAAAAAAAACGAAAACAACCCGAACAAGATTTTACAGATATCAAAGCAACTTTATCGAGTGAGCGTTTTACTTTAAACAATTAAATACAGATTAGAATCTCCTATCGTAATTACCAGTCGCCAATGAAGGGTCTGTTCAAGTAAAACAAATGATAATAAATAGTAAATAACTTAATAAGTAAATGATAATAATACACTTGTCAGGATGGTTTTATGTTTTATTTTACGCACTGTAAAGAAATTTGTGCAAGTTTTTCAAACATTGTGTTTCTTTCTTGTGTTAAATATTATGATTTTTTTCAGCTGGTAGTCAGTTTTTATACCACCTGGTGAAACCGACCCAGCACATTCATCTAAACTGTGGTACAAAACTATGGGCAGTTTAAAGGCAGGCGGTGCGTCAGTAATATAGCCTACCTGTAAAAATAGAACTGACGGCCTACCCTTCTAGACTGTATGTATCACTTTCCGCGACATAATTAGCCTATGTGCTGCCATAACTGTCTACGGCCGAAATAACCAGGAAGCAACGCCACTGGAAAACAGTCTAACGTACGTATCAACAACCGAGTCTGCGATATGTACCTCACAGAATCAGCCGAAGTCAACTTTAACCTGCTTTTCCTCTTGCGGCAAGACCAATTATTTTAATCTTTGTGCATTTCTACTTGAACCGAGAGAGAAAAGATGTTACTTGAGAAACTATATCATGCCAAAAAATATGCTGGTATCGATAGGTACATTGAGAAGACACACACTTCTATAATCGTGCTGTTGTACTTCAGGTTAAACATTCCTGATGAAGCCTAGGCTCTCGCCAGAATGATCGTGGAATAATCTGCGTTCGAATAACATGGCGATAGGCGGATCCATATTTCATAGGGGATTGGGAATATTTCGAAAGGTTACCCTGCTTTGCAATAGACCGATCTATTTCGTAATCGTTATCACGACCCCCGCAATTATAAGTGACGTCAGTACTGCGTCGTCGTCTCTCGAACAACAAGAAAAAAAAAACAAAGTAAAGTAAAAAGTAATAATAGTAATACGGATAATAACTCACCAAACACTTGATCCCTGAATCTGACGAGAAAAGAATGTTAGGAATTTGTTGCTATCTCAGTCATATGTTTATTCTTTTAGATTATGGTATGATATACTTCGACCATGATTTACTCACGATGTAATATAAGCATTGAAAATCTCTCGAACTAATTCAAAGAACGGTGGAAAGTTGGTTCGGTATTCCACGTCTTTTTTCTTTTTCACACGGGATCACCTGAAACACAACGACACATCGCATCTCCTGTACACGGGAATATTTTACAGTTGGCTACATGTATATAGGGTAACAGCGTAGTCTTCCTATAGTTTTCAATTGGAATACTAGGTCTGGGCACTAAAACATAATTACGAAGAATCGCTATGCTCAACTCTTTGAAATTAGTTTTCACAAGATGTATTGCTGCCACTTACTGGAAAATCATGAGGATAACACATTGGCAATGGACAACAACACCTTTAACAGTTCGAGTTTTCGTATCTAAAAGTGGTTAATTTTGTTTACCAGAGGCTTGCAATTCTCGTGAAAAGGTAGCAACCTAAAATCTCAACCCAAGATGCTTAAAGGGAATAACATAATGGATTTGACCTTCACCGTGGTATATCGCAGTCCCCACTCTCCAACACTCAATTTCCAGAGGCATCCTACTGTACTCCCTTTGAGTACGGTAAGCTAGCTGAGGAATAATTGCCAATGTGCTTGTTTAGCGTGTTCACCGACGGGGACATACACTAGGTAATATAAGACTTCTCGAAACAGGATACACCGCATTCACACCCATACAAGGCATGGCGTTTTGTTTCCGTTTGGGTACACGTTAGGCAGCACAC
>VJOZ01097782.1:0-12821 GCA_009801055.1 Stichopus horrens | reverse complement strand
CTTAGTGATTCCTTGCCATATGGCTATATTATAACAAACATGAATTTCCCACATGACAAGTATGCGGTCAATTACAGTTTATTCTTCTCCTTGAAACAGTGACTTAAGTGACTTTTGATCCAAAATGACCTTTTACTTGATCTTGAAACGTACGTTTTTGTTTTTTTTTTTTAAATCGTATGTTTTTTACATTTGTCTAAATGTAGTGTGTAAATGTGTAGTGGAGAATCAAATAAACGAAACGAAAACCGTAGGTACAAAAGTTGATAGAAATCATCTATTCAACATGGGCAATGCACATGTTACGTATGAAATCCCTCACAGTTACCCTTCATGAGCTATAAAGTGTTTGCGTGATTCCGACTTGTGGTGACACCAAAGGACCTTTTGCCCTCAACCAAACCAATACCATACAACTACGAAATATGGGCAATAGACATGCACCGTATGAAATCCCTCAGACTTTCTCTTCATGAGATAATAGTTTACATGATTTTGACTCTTTAACCTCTGGCAACTGCGAATAATCTTTGACTTCCACCAAAACAATAGGGTTCATCTAATGTGAACTTAATATGAATAATCCACATAGGTGTAGGATTCCCCACGCTTATTCTTCTTTAGATATAGTGTTAACAAGTTTTTCACTGCATGGCCTCTGGTGACCTCAAATGACCTTTGACGTCCACCAAAAAGCAAGAAGTATCATCTTCTTAGTATGGCTAACTCAGACGCGAAATATCAGATCAGTTTAGGTTATGAATGATTGAATGAAAGGTTGAGATATTGCTTTAACAATGTTTTCACCGTTTGACCTCTTCTTTGAACTCCATCAAAAACAGTTCGCCTTATCTACTCAGTATGGCCAATTTAAACAGTAACTATGAAATCAGCAAGGTTATCTTTCTTCATATATCGTGTTAACGGGGTTTCACATTTTGACCTCTGGTGAAAGAAAATGACCTCTGACCTCCACAAAAACAACAGGAATAAAAAACTTGGTACGACGAACCTATACTGTATGTATGAGGTCGGTCAAGATTACATTTCTGGAGATATTGCGTTTACAAGGTCTCAGAGCTTGGCCTCTGGTGACCTCAAATGACCTTTGAGACCGTCCAAGAAAAAGAGAGATCATCTACTTTGTTTAGCCAACTCAAACACCAAGTTTGAGGTGTATCAATCCTTAAGATATTACCATTACCCTCCATAAGATATCGTGCTTGCAAGAAGCGTCACAAACGCCAGTTAGATGCTATTTTAACTCCCTACCCACTCACCCATACATGCACACACAAACATATCACTATCGCATAAATTCCTTCGGCCTTCGGCAAGGAATAAAAGTCGCAATGGATTGAAAGGATGCATGCTCATATATGTGGTTGCTTCAAATAATTTTCAAATTAATGTAGTTTCGCACACACCCCTCCAACAAAAAAAAATAAAAAATTATTTTACTCTATTTGATAATCATACAAAAAGTTTGTTGTTGTATTAAGATATAAATTCGAAGAAACATTTCCACAACGTAATTTGTATTCCACCCACTACTTCCAAACGTGATAAAGCTTCAAAATGTTAAAGTTAAGAGAATAAATATACATTTATGAATATTAATGGACACTATTTACACTGAAAGAAAAATAATAATTATAACCTTTCAGCAAAGGCTAAAACGGTATGAATGATTCTTTTGAAATAACATGAATATGTATGAACCTGCCATAATTATATAACGAAGACATGTTACTTCAAGATGGCGCAGCCACCTGCATTATACTACGAAAATCGACCACTGAAGAAAACATTGCACAATGCTACCAACGACTTTGCCACAGAGCGCACTAGTTCAGATGCACAGTCACAACACAACATGTCTCGAGCACGTAGAAATATACTCCAAAATGGCGGTAAATGCATATTTGTCATATTCATGATCTTAATGTCACAAACTTTTTGGTCTGACGTTTCTGGTAGTTTCCTTTTATATCATCATAAAAAGAGTCTTCGTTTAGTACTATCTAAAAGAAATAATTGTTTGTGAGTAAATGAATGATTATCAACAAAGCACTAGACTGTATTTTGTTATTATGTATCATAATTCAAAGATATCGTTTTTCAAATTTGGAACAAGTACCATCAGTTTAATGAGGGATTTACATTTTTAATTGTTTCAATCGAGGACTTTGAGAATAAACCAATATCCAGTTGATGGTGGACAGAGCCATGGAAGTAATATTTGCCTTAGTTTAGCCATCTTGGCTTTTAAAAAATGAAAAAAAAACAACCATAAAAAGAGTTGCGTTTAATCTAATTTTCTTAAAAATATTTTCAATCTTCTTCTAGATCATCCTTGGTCAATATATTGTCCCTAATAATAATAAAAGTCGAGTGGATGAAATTAAAGTAAATAGTTCCCGTAAACAATTCTTTGTCTTTGTGGGTCACTGAAAAATCAGACGCACTTGAAGAAATCGTGCGATAAAATAAGATACGGTGCTAAATTGTAGAGCAAAGTAGTAGTCCATACAGTAAATGAATTAAACAAAAAGAAAAAAACAAGAAACACGAAGTACAAATACTATTAAAAGAGAAAACGGAAATCGATCACCAGCCGATTTGCTAGAAGTTCTTACGAAAACAAAATACGGCCAAAAGAAATTGGTTACCGTCTGGAAGAAGAAGCGCAAACCACCGACAAGCACATGATTAAGATGTGACAGTGAGACAGCAGTCGTATTATCACTGGATGCTCAGTGTTCAATGATCATGGTGCTAGCAAATCAAACATGGTTGCTCGTCCCCGATCACCATTTTGTCGCACAGGATGATCCACTGTGAGGATCAAATCACTTAAAAATTCAATTAAAACCTTTTTCTGTGAACTGCGAAGCAAGAATAAAGACCAGATGTCCTCTACCCTCTTCCTCCAAAAGCACGGCGACACGAGAAATCGTATAGGAATGAAAAGTTACGTAAGTTACGTAAACCATGATGACATGTTCTTTTCTGTTCTTCTTTCCTGGAGATGAAGATATTAGACTTTTTTGCCCCACTGTAAGAAAAATGGCAAATTTCGACTCCGTAATTGATAAATTGTTTTGTTTTCCTTTTTTGCAATAAGTTAGACTACTAAGTAATTGATTGTCGTGAGGATTTTGTTAAATACAATATAATAAGCTGACACATGTGAAGAGAGAAAAAACAAACGCTCTGATCGATGCATCAATCAGATATACCACTGACTAGTCTAAATAGTAGACAATGGTGTGATGACAGAGCACTCTTTCCTGTAAAAGTGGTGTAACCATCAAAAGACTACTGATACATCCTATTGTCGTAACTTCCGCCCTCTCCTGATTCCTTCTTGCTGCACAATGACCATCACCTGAATTACGGTGGTCATAATCGCCATCCGCATCAACAGTGGCAACTTCATCATCGACAACGAACATCGTCATTATCATGACACTCAAAATGATTCAAAACCAGTTTCTAATAATTTTATCCGTCAGCTGACTAATAGTACGAACTTGCCGATACTAAACCCTGTTTGATCAATTCCTCGTAGCTTTGGTTTTCTATGACCGTTGGACGTGTGTAGTTCTCCTGTGGGTGATGATCCGGACTTTCCCACAACATAGGTGCCCTTAAAATGATTCCGAACGTTCCAGACAGGCAGACAATAGTAAAAATCCACAGGAACAACCTGTCGATGACGATTGCCATAAACTTCCAATCTTCGCTGACCTGCGGAACGTTAAAAGGAAAGCATTGCTATCGTTTTACTTGATCGAATAACAGACGGCACCACGAAGAATCTAGATGTGTCCTTTTTTTTCATTTTTTATTGAATTGTTTTGAAAAGTCACATATAAACATAAATGCTCTATGCAACTAACGTTATATTTGTTTTGAATTGTACCCACAGTGCATAACATCCTGTATCATATATCACAAAATGATATTTGCTGCATGAGTATTAATTAAAAAAAACAACATAAAACCAATCACGAAAGTCAAGAAAAGTGCAAACGATGCCCATAGTCGCATTCTGAATTTTAATGGTATAAAGAAAAATAAAAAAATAACTATTCAGCTGTTTGTTAAAGTGACATGACACTGTTTGTTATGTTGACAGTATTTTAAGTTAACGAAGATTCTCTCGTGAGGTGAATACTGTGATACTGCCACCTTGTATGCAGTGTGAGTCTGAAATGAATAAAGAATCTAAAAGGTACCTTTTGAACACTTGGGATACTCAGCTAGTCCATTCTGACAGCCCTTTGTCGATGACACCGTGAATGTTATATTAAAGGTTCTTGAATGTAACTGGTGAATATACAATGTAAAAAATCCAAACAAAGCCCTCAAACATATCATAGTCGAGCCTCTTTCGCAATTTGTAATTGACTCACCTGATCAAAATCGTCTTTGGTTTTCATATGTCTAACTATAAATTCAATGTTATCAATGATATCCTTGCAATCCTGTTGGAGTGGCTTCCCGCCAAGAGATTCGTCAAATTCTCTGTCTCTGCTCTCTATCTCCTCCAGTAGCGACGGTGTAATAGATTCCAACACGTATGTGCTTGGCTTCTGCTCTTGTTTCTGCTTCTTAAAGACAGAAGTGATGGTTGTGAAGATGTTCGAAAATGGCGGTTTGACTGGCTTTAAGGCTCTGTACCTCTTTCTCCCTTTCTGTTGCCCTGGACGATTTATACGTAACAGCATTGGAAGAAATTGAAGGAAGACTATGCGACTCCACTTGGGCATCACGTGGGTAGATGGGTTACGAAAGTGGATATTAATCACCACAACCGTGATTGTGATGGACACCGTCACAAGAACCATGGTGAACAACATGTACCTCCCGATCAAGGGTAAAGTTGTTGACGTTGGTGGAATAAGGTTTGGAATCAACAAAAGAAACACGATGAGGGCTAGCAAAATAGAAACCGAAAGAGTGACTTTCTCCTGTGCGTCTGATGGCAGATAAAACACCAAAATTGTCAAAAACGATATTAATAGGCACGGCACCACCAGTGTTACCACGTAAAAGAGTGGCTTACGATGAAGAATGAACTGGTACGTGACATCCGAGTAGAATTCATTCGGGCAGCACGGATAACTGATTCTATGTGCTTCCCCGGGGGATTCCATAATTTCCCACTCACCGTTGGGCCAATAATCTTCTTGATCAACTATATTTTTGGTACATTCCATGTCAATCTAAAAATTTCAAAATGAAAATAGTTTATTTAAAGGTAAATCAACGATGTGTCGTGTATTAACGTTATGATAATATACAATCGAGGCTTAATGGAAGCAATGCACGAGGGCGCAGCCCTAGTACATCCATCGATACTATCAAACGCCGAGAGTGCATTATCCTACCGTTAACACACAGGTCAAGGTGATTGACCTTGTTAATACATACAAGACATAATTATGAACAAAAAGAAATATGGTTCTTAAATAACTACATTTTTATTGAAAAAGAACCCCAAGAAAACGTTAACAAGATTCACAACATGTCAACAATGTTCGTGCGCGATACACGGAGTAAAATGAAAAACAATAACATAGCACAATATGGCACATGCAGTGTGCACTTAGGACAAATCCGTGCTGTCAAACATAGCTGTAAGATCACTTTATGGCTGGTTTAACCAAACTCATGTCACGGCCTTCCCTTTCTTGAATTTGAATTTTTTGAATTGTGAACTTGAATTTTTTTCAGCATATGCTCGGCCCTAGGTCTATGCCTATAAACTTCGAGAAGAACATTATTTCACTATTGCTATTAGCCATTGTTTTGAGAACTAGTACTTTATTGTAGTCATCTGCCAATGATTGTACCGTGATTTATTCTCGTGTTTTATCCGTAGGATAAAGCACGGTTACCTGACTGAACTAGGCCAATAGGAGTTGAGGATTCTCCATAAGTATAAATGAATAAGGGATTTGTCGTTGTATAGTTAGACAACAACTGGCACGTTTTCCCTGAGTTTGCTCATCCAGACATTGTTTGTATTTGCGTTTAAGTGTTAGTAGACCTGTTTGAATGGTGGACATACAGTTAAAGAGGTCTTGCCAAAGGCTGCACCACTGTTTACTTTGATAGTTTTGGGTATCTACGTTCCTCCAGTTGTATCAATATAATGTTCACAACTTTGCAACGTCCTTCGGAACACTGTTTCGTTATTATCTAGTTAAGAAAATGCAATGATAATTAATTCTACAAGAAAGAAGGGAACGTACCTTTGAAGAATCATGTGACCAAGGTCCAAATTTCATTCTGCACAACTGCTCATCGAAAGGAAAATATTCTATATTAATTTTGCAGGCACTTTTGTAGATCGCTGGTGGAAACCAGGTGACTGTTCCATTAGCGTTGACAATAGCATTGGTTATGTACTGTACATCGAAATTACCGTCAGCACTGCAAGGGAGAATAAAACCTTGCATAATTGTCTTAAATGAAGGTTTTTCATTCAAAGGACTCAATTTAGTATCTTTGTTACTGTAATGAACACATTCAAAATCACTTATCTTCCAATTCCTTATTGCAAATTATCTTGCTTCTGCGGCAAGTACTGTTGATAACATCATTGGTTATGGAGGACATTCCCTCCACTACAAACAACTAAACGAATCGAAGTAAATAAAAACTATTATTCAGCAAATTAATGAAGTAGCAGGTACTCCATCAAAGGTTTCTTTAACATCGTCTGCTTTCAATATTGATTTCTTTTTTTACGATTAAATTGGACAAAAATAATACTTACTTGTTATAGAGTAAAATATCGGGTCTCCATAATCTGGCAGCCGGAATATGTATGACCGATATATTGTCGTACTCGGCTGGATCCCATCTAAGATAAACATCCACCCAGTTCTGCATCAACAGAGAGATACCATAAACTTACAAGCAGGGGGAACGTGGCAATGTTTGAATACTAACATAAGTGTATCAACAGAGGGAAGCCATAAAAGAGCAAACAAAGGAACAATGCCAATGGTGTAGAATATTCTTGTTTGAATACTGGCGTGAATGTTTGAAATTAAGAAACAGACAAGTATTTCCTGGTCCACTGTTCGGTGATCTGTATACGTGCGCAACATTCAGAGACAGATAGCTTTGTTAATTTAGAGCCACCACTTTGCTTTACTTCTCAAATTTTCAAATACTCCACCTCAATTACCTTGAATGTATTGATTTCAGTGCTTTCAAGGATATGAAAGTGACATTTTGTATAATACACACCCCATAATATGTTGTCATGATTTATGTTAACTTTGGTTAGTTGTCTACTAGAAACTTTCTCCCAGTTTCAAGAATTCGGAACTGATATGACGCTTTTCAATAACTGTTAAGACACAAATAGCTGCTTTCGTGTAACGTTGGCACGAACGTAATTTTTTCGAAAAGCAAAATACATAGTTGCAACTTTAAATCTTTCACAATGTAATCTGCCCTTCTCAACCTCCAATTATTTCCTTGGTTTTTCGTGTGCGACATTTACCACGAACGATGTATATATGATTTCACTGTCTGATAATATGCAGTTATTTTTTTTACCCGCCTTATTTTATTTACTAGTTGTTTCCCTTAATATGTGCAGGAGAAAATTAATAAGTGAAAGTGCATTCTGATCTGTTAAAAATGTTGAGTAATGATGAAATGCGAAATATATAATTTGGTTGGTAAAAGTAACTCACATGTTTTACCCATACACTAGTAGTCATAATCTGACTTCTTTCATCCTGTCAAAGAGAGAGAGAGAGAGGAGAAATAAACAACATCCTTATTATCCTACAAAAAGCTGCACGATTTACTCTGAATGTGACATTCATAATCATTGACATAGATTGCAGGTATAACATTATGTCAAAGATAATATTGCAATTTCTAAAAATCACTAAAATGTTACTCTGGAGCTGGTTAGTTTTTTTTTCATTTAAAATCATTCAACAATGTTCAACAACAATTGCATTTATTTATAAATCGTATTGACAAAATTTGATCAATTGATATCAATTAATAAATTGTCTTGTTAACGTTGATTGTTTCCAAGGAGAAACGTCACTCACGACAACCGACAGCGTAAAGCAAATTATATTTCAACTAAACAGATTTCTCATTTTCCTTTAAAAAGTTGTTCTAAAAGAAACTTACTACGTCAATTAGCTGAGAAATTGAGAGACTGAAGTCAACCAATACTGTTTCGTTATCTCTTTCCACTGGGCGCACTTGAGAGTGATAGTTATTCGTCAAGTGAAAAAATAATTCTTCTCCTTTCTTAGAAGTATGTGAACCTGTTAATAAAAAAGAATATGGAGAATGGAAAAAGAATATTGCAAAGGATATGGAAAATCTCTTTATTTTTTATCTCACATGCGTTAAGTATGTAAATCTGTTAAAAAGCATACATATGAAACAATTTCGGAGAAAGTACATATCCTCTACTTGTCGTCACTCGGTAAACGGGTGGTGGGATTTCGAAACGATTTTCAGTAGTTATATGGCTAATCCGTTGTCTGTGTATAGGTAGACGTTTGTACGCGTTTGTGTAAGTCTCCGTAAACTGCTCCAAACGTTGTTTTAATATGAATCGTTCAAACCAAGCCGCTGCATACACTAATTCGTTGCGTGTGAGCTTTCAGCTGACGACAACACTTTCAAATTGAGGAGACTTTTTTGACACACTGTGATTCAACGTAGCAAGAGTGCGCGCTGGAAGAAACCAAATTCAATTACCATACTCTTACCAACTTTTTTTTCTTTTTCTTTCCCTCTATTTCTCTTTCTCTTTTCGCTCCCTCTGCCTCCCTTAGCCTTTCCTTCCTTTCCTATCGATCAGTTGTCTGCCCTAACTCTGAGGTATTCACAAAAGGGAAAGAGAACCCTTGGAGGGGAAAGAGGAGACGGGCGTGAGGAATAAGATAAGTTATGAATTGATTCGTTTGATTAAAAGTCTGAATATTGAGTATGAAGAATATTTGAAATATGCTTGGAAGGAATGGAAACTGACGAGTAGCGAGAGCTCCTCAAGGTTACTACACGTAATGCCGAAGGTATCCAGGGCTCGTTAACCCAAATGTTCATACAGGGTTGATGTTGGCGTTGAAGAAATCTGGTAGCTTTAACGTCTGTTTGTAATGACATAAATATTGTGTTAAAACAGATGATTAGGTGACTTTATTGGCCTCGGGACCTTAAACTATATCTATTTAGTGCACTGAACTACCAGCGGAAAATGAACGATAAGCTCAGCGTAAGATTCTCATTCAGAATTATTTTCTTCATACAGACAGTTGACTGACAAAGTCCCCTCGTCTACTTGTTATTTCAGCTATTTAGTGACAAAACATCCCTCAATTCCACAATTTCACATCTGTATCGGTTTCATGTATCAAATAAGTGTACATATTGGAGTCTGAAGTTTTGTCCTATATACCAGAATGCTAGCAATTCTTTAAACGTTACAATTCATGATAAGTGTATGATAAGTGTGAGCATTTTACAGTGTGCTTGATTCGCCTGCGACAAAAAAGCATCTTGCTACCATTCGGAATGTTACTAAGTGGAGTTCTCTCTTGATGCAAGGAATCCAATCATGTAATCATCAAGTCTTTGTAAGTATCATTGCCACTTTGTCTTATATACATCGTTATATCTCTTTCTAGAAAAAAGTACTGAATCTTTGCTGTTACAGGAATTTAAATAGCATTGTGTTATTGTCAAAGTTATGAAGCGATGTCACATAAGGACGAGTAAATTGTCACTCAATTTATAGAAACCAATTACCCTACAGGTAAATTAAAATCCACAGAATACATCCAGGTGATGTTCGAACTTCTTTGAATGACTCGTTGGGAGAAGACAAAATCTTACGATGATTTGATTCTCTTCACAATTTTATGACCAATATATATACCAACATGAACACTGACAATATCCGAACATTTAAAAGGAAATACGTTCAGTTTTTTGTTTTTCATTTCAAAAATAGTATTTGCAGTAATACGAATAGCTTAAAAAAAACGCACTCTGCTTCAGAGGTAAGCAATACATTAACAATTAAACAAAGCAATAACAACGTATGATGACATAATCGATTTTAAATGACAGTAGCGGAGTACGCTTTACTACATGATGTTATGCATATGAATGGAAATATGTCAGTAAATAATCGAAATTGACTCATCGTTTGACCCATTACATTAAAGAACAAATTCGAAATAGTAACAATAACAACCAGAGGGGATTTTCTGGGAGGACTTGCCGTCGAGAGGTTCAGTCTGATATGAATGTTATTCATGAAAGAATAGATCCTGTCGAAAATAAAGTTTGTTTGTTTGCTTGTTTGGTTTTTTTTTTTCTCTTGGGAACGGGGACTCAAATGTTTTTAATATTTCATAGGACAGAATAAAAGCAAAATGCATGCACCATGGACTTACTCATCAATCACATATCACAAAGTACTCATCTACTGATTACAATCTAGTCAAGTTTTATCTATTCTTAATAGCAGTTGATACGACAAAATAGTAAACACATTTATGCCAAAACGTACTAAAGTACGAGTCTGTCAGGAAAACCTGTAAGTCACGGATTGCTCACTATACTTTAGACTTCATTAAATTTGGTAAGTGCCAAGGTAGATGATCTGTTACATGGAGTTTGGAAAGTAATGAAAATTCAGAAGTTCCTTTAATCGTCTTAAACGCGCGTGTGTAGTCAATCCACATGAGTAAGCAAGCACTCAGTAGCTTATCAGTCACTGTGACTGACATTAATCCTGTGCAAAGATGAATGGTTTCGTATTCTGGCTGATGACTGTCATGTGTGTTTCAAGAAAGTTTCGAACTTGGAGCAACAGAATGTGTGTCCACTAAGCAGATACCTACACAAATATAAAGCGAATACGTTACCATTTTCGAACAGTTGTGTACACCCATAAACATAAATTTCGGTCCCTGGACTACTACTCAACGTATAATAGTGTGACATAGTGAAAATTAAACGTATTTCAAGTAGCAGTACTGTACCAAATATACCAAAATGTGTAATAAATACACCAACGGTTGTAACGTGCATCCATTTTTGAAATGAAACTCAGCAACTATCACGCAGTTTCCTCTCTGGTCTAGAAGCGCTGTCGGTCTAGAGCTCGTAAATCCTCGTGGGAATGAGTATAAACAAACCGTAGAGGAATGATAAATAGTACCAAAATGGATTTATAAATGGAACTCATCCAAATATGGAAGTAATACATCTCAACCTCTATGAATTATTTGCCACAGTGTATGTGTGTGTGTGTGTGTGTTTTTTTAAACTAAAACTGGTAAAAGGGTAAATGAAACAAGGTATAAAGAACAGGAGAGGAATATTTTTTATGCTTTCCTTTGTGTCTTCAGCTTCTACTTGGCTTCTCTTACGTCCGCTGCTTTGCAATAGGAGAAGATGAAGACGATGATGAAGATGATGAAGAAGGGAAAATGAGATAGCGTCGCTACCCAGCATGTGATATATAGATCTCTGTTCTAGTGATGAACAGTGTTCACGAAACTTAAAACAGAACACAAAATGGACACCGCAACCATGTGCAAACCATCATAAATTAAATGTCAAATGTACGAACAAATAATTTGCCTTGTTTTCTTTTTCTCATTTTATTCAAGCAATGAGCACTCGTTTTCTCATCTTTGTTCTTCAAATATCATGACTTGAGAAAAGGTTTGCACACATTTAATATGTTTGACGTGATCAAACAGTATAAGATTAGTAGGTTTGTGCGTAACTACATGACAAAGTTATTTTATAAATTATTATTTCTTCTTCATGTCGTTATTTAATTTCAACCTTTTTTTTTTGCAACTTAAGTTGAATGAATTTCGATAGTTATTTAGTGATTTTATTCACCGAACATTTTCACGTAAAGGAAACGTATACAGAGATGTACATTTCTTTACATAAAGGTTACTACGTAAAAGTGAAAAATAATATCATTGAAATGTTACTACGTCAAAAGACAAAACTGTATTGTATGACATGAAGTAGTAACAGGTACACTGTAAAAGCAGTTGGATAAAATTTTACCCAAGGTTGGTCACTTACACTTAGTTACAAACTGTTGGGTAAAAGTAACACAAACTGGCCCAAAATTGCCCTTACACGGTGTAACGTTACCCAACAATGGGCACTTTTCAATAACCACTTTGATATGAACTTTTCATTTTGACATGAACATTTTTGTTGAACCAACTTGGGTATTTCTTCACAAAACACTTTGTAACGAGGAAGTACCCAAACGTTTTAGAGTATGTTTATGCTCATATATGATAAACTTGCTCGTATTTCTTGTGTAAGAGAAATAAAAAAAATAATTCATATCATAAAATGAATACAATTTTAGCTCTAAATTTGAGCCAAATAGCTGTATAGGCCAACTCATATTCGGCACCATTACGTACAAGGCAATCAAATTTCCCTAAGGTTATTTTAGTGTTGATTTTGTAAATAAACTTTACTTTAATCTTTGTTCTAGATACAAAGATACGGAATACTGAGGGAATTGATTATTTACAATTATTTATAATTATGAAGCAATGTATTTTCAGCAAGCTATACACATACTTATGATGTTTCGACGACATGAACTAACCATAGATAAGTTAGCCTGTATGTAATCCTTCACATGAAAAACAATTTAACACTTAATATTTCTTCGTACCTCCATTGATATCAATATTTATTACAATCAAAGCTAAACCAACATCACTTTAGTATGACCATGCTAAGTTGAGCAC
>VJOZ01097718.1:0-15850 GCA_009801055.1 Stichopus horrens | reverse complement strand
GTTTCAGACGAGAATTCGCCTGTAAAATTGTCAATATTTGATGGCATTTGATTTATTGTGTGGCTGTTTTCAACATTTTCAATGAATAATACACCCAATAGCCCAAAATGTCACTTTCATTTCACACAACCTTATGTAAGTGTCACCCACTATTGACGGACACTTGCAATTTGAAATGTGACTCCTGCGAATCGAGGGATATGTATCGTAGTCACAATTTGGGTCCTGTAAATTAATAAAGGAATACAAACAAGGCCTCCCCACAACTCACTGGCATGGCCATTCAGGAGTGACAACACTTATCCCTTACTTCACTGCATCCATGCAGCGCTGCTCTAAAATGCCCTTGAAATTAATTTAATACAAATTTTTCTTACGTTACTTTGTTCTGGAAATTTTAAATTCTTTTCAGGAACCAGATGCATGACGTCTAGGTAGCCAGAAATTTATAGTCCAACAAAAGCTATTGCGAACCAACAACTGATTGTGCATGTTGGTGTAAAGGTAGCAAAGAAGAGCAGCGATACTTCAGTCTATTATTCTTCTATCCAATTACAGTATCTTCCCTCCTTTCCTCTAACATTTCAATCTTATTTCATCCTGTGTCTCCCTTTGCCCCCCTCCCTCCTCATTGTCATCAGTTTTAACAGGCTTCTCTATTAACCTTTCCACGAACATGGGTTCTAATCAAATTTGACACTTAAGGTTTGAAAGCTACAATAGGTTGGTAATTTGATACTTCAAAGAAATCACAAACATAAATAATCCTGAACTTCAACAGATCTCTCCTTTGAAGAAAGTCCTTTTAGGAAGATAGCAATCATAGCTATTAAAACAACGCAAGTGGCATTAGACAAATTCTAAGTTTAAATTTGAATCTAGCAACAGTAGTGAGATCAATATTAGGTCACTAAAATGCCATGAAATTTTGTTTCTTTTCATCCAGGCAAGAAAAAAAAAAAACTTTCCCCAAACTACATGCTGTGACATTTAGAAACAAAGCTAAACTAGATCAGGAGCAGCAGAGGAAAGTGTGGGGAAGCCCCTTTCCACTGACATAATGCTCCTTATGCAACGAAGATGCTCGGTAGCCCAGGAAGGATACTCTTTACTCCAGGAGGCATGCTCCTTATCCGGGAAAGATGCTCCTCTTCCTGGAAATATTGACTCTCAAGATCACGCAGGACAGCCAGGTAAAACAGTCTGTCAAACAGGTCAGGTAAAAGCAGTCTCTCTGTTAAGGAAAAATGCCAAATATTTGACACTGATCTGGTTTTGACTGATGTCCCACCTCTCTCTCAATGTACCACTGTCAGGTGCTGGTCTATTCTGAGGGATAACTTTATCAGTTTGTCAAGTTGTGAACAGGTAACCAGCTCACCTATCTCCATACAAGTTAACATTCAAAGAGAAGGATGGTGAAAGAGCTGACCAGAGGTGATCTAAAGGGACATAGGCCACGACAAACACCAGGGAGCTTTTGGCATGGACATGTGTCAGCAGTGGATGATGGCTTCGATGAACATAAATGCAGGGACAATTTGCAAGTCTGTCTAACCCTGACCAAGTCAATCAGACATTTACAATGATATCCTCTGGAACTTCGTAAAATGTGAGCTTTGATTAAAGAGCTTCACTGATCTCTGTGTAGCTGATGTTACATATCAATTCATTAACACTGCAGAGAGGTCACGTGGAATGTATGAATGAGGAAATGTGTGTTATGTATTCTGTAACGAAATTCACTGCAAAAGATCTTAAAATAGTTTCGATTTCACAGCACCATGCCCCAACCAATAAACTCTCATCCATTCAAAAAAAGTGTTCTATCTTAACTCAATTGGCTNNACAGGAACAAAAAATTTTGTTACAAGATTGTCCTTCAGATTAACAAATTATTTGGTGGTTGAATCAAATTGAGATTTTTCTGAAATGATTCAGTAAAAGCTTGCAATATTACATTGCATGCAGAAAAATACAAAATGGTTTAAATGGTGCAAACAACAACATGGAAAATATGAGTTCTTTACTTGTTTGAAAGATATAACATGGAAAAGGGCAATCTAATTTTGTGGGGTAACCTGACAAAAGTACTTTAATTTCAGCACCGTCTGCAACCTACACCTATTTTGTCTGTGCGTAATAGTCACAGGCACTTATTCACATAATGAAAGGTTAATCAATACTGGACTGTGTACTGTGCTACCACAGGATGATGCACGATCGGTGGTGCATGCAAGCGATGAACAAGGGGGAAGGGGGCAGCCCCCAAGCGCATCCAGGGACAGTACTAACCCTGGATTATCCCTCGATTAATACATAGGTCTGCAAGTTGATTAACCTTGTTCATACACACAAAACAAAATTTTGATATTTAATTAAGACATAAATGAAAGAAAATTTGGGGTTGTAAATAACAACATTTTTATTGAAAGCAAACCCTGAGAAAATGTAAACAAGATTCACAACATGGCAACAATGTTTATGCATGATAAACAAAGTGCTACCATTGTTTTGTGTCAGACAGCCAATGATAGAACAATATTGATCCACATACTTACTGCATTCATCCATCGGATAATACACGGTCACCTGATTCAAATGCACCAATAGGAGTTGAGGATCCTTCTCAAATATGTATGAATCTATGCTAGGATGCTAAGGATTAAGAGTGGGACATCCATCTTTTCATGTACACCAGCATGTTACCTTTTCCCTGATCACTGACCTGTCTCTACTTACAACTGCACTCCTCTATCAGTTATGCAAATGACTCTGTGGTGACTTCTGACACTGACTCTAACCCAAGGCTAGTTTCTCTTCTTGACTGGCATCCCACTCTCATTCTAAAACTGGAAAATGCAACATCAACGAGCAAATGACCAACACCTCTATTTTCATTTTTCCTTTAACTCAAATGAAAGCTGTATTCAGTTCAAATCATCAATCTGCAGTGTATGAAATTCCATTTTTATTCCACTGAAGAAAGTTCAGGCTCCAAACCTTTGAAGCTAAGTTATGTCTTGTACAGATCAACTTATAACACATTGTGCACTGATGTCTTCTGACCTTTTGGAGGTCGTTGGATGTGTCACACTTTTGCAGCATTTTCATTGGTTGCTTTTCCTCTCCAGAACCTCGACTCTTATTTCAGGAGGAAGCTTTTGTATGTCCTTGATGGTTGGGAGTGGCATTAGCGCCAGTATATCCGACAGCGAATGCAGAAAGCATCTCCCACGTGCCATGCAGTATGATGCATGTTGTAATTGCTTCTGTATCTCTTTCATTATTATTCATGAGTTTCACAATGCCACATATAGCACAAACTTCCTGTTATTGCAAGCACCACCGCAGGGAAACTCCAAGCAGCTTGTTGAATTCTATGAATACTAAATGGGTGAATTAGAAAAGCACACTGATCAATTGATCTGTCTTCTTCACTGCACCCTCAGTACAAGTTTCCCTTTCTTTAATGACCCTCTTATAGATGTATCTCCACCGTACATGCAAGATTACAAAGATTTCGGCTTTCGACATGCTATTACCATTCGTCAGGAGGGTTGTTTTCACAAGCACTAAGATCCACGATCAGATTTAGTCCACTGATGATGTTATACTCAACAAAGGATAAAATGAGCTATGTTAGAAAATACTGACAAAGGTAACTTTGTACATGCAAGTGACAGGTATATGTATTAATATTTCCAGCAGATGAAATGTGTTCTGCAGGGAGCAAATTATAGCTCTGCATTGTTGCCTGGGTAGCTGAAATTCATGAGGTGAGAGTATGTCCCCTACACCTTAAAATGACTCATGTTGTCTCTGCTGACTACTCTACACATGGGATGGCAGAATGCGAAGGAGGTGCTTGTCTGGCATCCAACCGCAAGTAGTTAGAGGTGGTGTTCAAGGTTACCAGCACTCTTAGTAACAGATGGGAGTGCAGTTGTTGTGTTGAGATAGGTAAATGAGGAAAGAAGTAAATTATACTACACTTGATCACAAAAATGTAACCTCCTCAAAAACGACAAATCAGGCGTTTGGCTTCACCATCACATTATTGGCAGGAATTTCATCCATGCCAAACTGTAATAATTTTCTATTCATTCCACTGACTTCTGAGAGGTGCAAAGGTTATGTTACATGTTATTTGTACCAGTTCACACTCTCTGGCTACAAAATTTCATCTGATGTTGCCACAAAAATGCAGTGACTAGAGCATGGAAGAACTTAAACTCTTCATTCAAATTTTCTGGAAATTGTGAAACCACTGGAATGTTTCACTGAGATGAATGAATAAGGTCGCAAACATTCTCAAAGAATAGTGTACTGTAACGGTACTCTGGTTCTGGTATATCATTAACTCACTACATTCATACAGCCTATACGACTAGTATATTACATAGACCTAAGACAGTGCTGCATAAAACACCTTGGTTGAATGTACTCAAACCCACATCCAATAATACTGTGCTGGAACAACTATGATATCATTACAGCCCATGTCGTATGTCACAAATTTTACAACTCTATAAAAGTTTCCAGGTGTTTGGAAACTCAATATCCAGTAGCTATGACTGACTCCCAAAGTCATTACAGCAGTGGCTCAATACTCCTTGAGTGAAAAGCAGTAGACACAGGATTGGAAGATTATGAAATGAAGGTACTGGTAGGCAATCAGTAACAACACACTGACAATGAAGCCCCCCATAAGCTTCCCTGCATCAACCTGATCTTTTTCATCAGGGAGCGGGAATTTGTACTGTAATGATGTATGAAATGGAAGAAGAGAGTTTGACGACAGTATTACAAAAGGGAAAAAATACTGAATTCACAGGAAAAATGATAGAAGTAAACCTGAATCAAAAACGTTGTTGCTAATGGTTACAATCTGTATCTAACACGCTGTTGTGACAGCTGTGATGGTGTTTTTGCAGATTCAAAACAAAGCTTTGGTGATTACCCTGTGAGACTACTGCAGGCACATGCGCAACTCTGGAGGCAAAACAGTATTTTGTTCATCATACTGTATGAAGGAACTGGGTACTATTGGTAGTGATTTGGGGAATTGGGTACTCATTTTGGACACGTGTTGTCATTTTGGGAATTGGTTAAGAAATGTCGGGCAGGTACCCTGGTCAATACCCATGAAAACACTTCAACTAGCTTTCATTTCAAATGTTTCATTCAAAGCCTAAATGCACAGTCACATTCAAATCTTCCGTCACTATTTCTTCCAAACATTTTGTGGTCTTTTATACCAGAATCAAGTTATTTTGCAGGACATCTTTGCTTACAGTATACAACCCAGAACTTCTGGTACAATGAGGCCCTGCCGCTAGGCCATTCTCAAGAATCCAATAGGTAGCAACCAGAGGTTCATACGATTTTGGGCCAAGGACATTCAGAAAATATTTTTCAATCCAAAGACAAATTTAGAGTACCATTTTTCATAGCACCTTTCATTTACCTGTGTAGAAGACAGCAAACCCTAAATGAATCATCTCCCTTTCTTGGCATAACTAATGGAAATTCAGAAATCTTTCTGTTCAGTCCCACATTCTCATGGTAAAGTGTTCTCAGTTAGCATCAAACATTCAAACACAGTGTTTCCTGAGAAATTACATTATGGGTCATTCCATAAACATAAAAAGAATGCATCATGCATGTACTAGAAATTTTAGAAATTTCAATTTCATGGAACTGTACACATGGAGGCAACACATTGTTGTACTAACACTGAGTCAACTTTCAAGAGGAACCAGAATGAAACTCTTCGGTTCTTTTTCATTCCTTCCCATGAACATACAGTAAATTCATGAAAGTAACAGAGTCACTGCTTTCATATTTCATCAAAGAAGCAGACTACCAGAAAGAACTGCTCAAACCTATATATGGAATATACACACACTCCCATGAACTGAAAGAATAAATAAACAGTTGGGTTATAACAAAGATACCACTCACTCACACTCATTGACTGATGGAGTCCAGTGTGGGAGAATGAAAACCACTACAGTACCAGCATGAATTCCTCAACTGTGCTGTACTTTGCCAAGTGAATTTCTTAAAACTGTGGGAGGGGAATACTTAGTGGTACAACCTTCACAGATGTTGATTTTACACTTGGAAACAGTGAGCTCAGGAGAAAAACTTCCACTGTTAGTCAATGCTAATATAGAATCCATAATGTGACTGAAGCAATTGCATACAGAGGACTTACTGATTAGCGCAGTTTAGCTATGAATAGCAATTAAGCTGTACTAGTAGACTTAATTAGTATGCACTGGTAGCAACTTTCAATACGACGTACAAAACTTACAATATCTGCCATCAAACTGCACTGAAGCTTTTGAAAATGATAACGTGTATCTACAGTAGGTCTACGTACAATTTTTGCAAGTAGACAAAGGACCTTACAGCGGTGGATTTCACTGTATGTATTACATCTTAGAGGCATCTCAGATAAATCTTTCTTCCAACCTCCCCTCTTATTCACTTTTCTTCCATCCTTCTTAGCCACCCCCCCCTCCAAATGATATATTGCACATGCCCACTACAATTACAAGACCAAGAGGTACAGCATGACCATTTAAATGAAAAGAAGTTTCAAGTACATCCAGACAAAAAATTGGACTTCAACAATCTTCTGTGTCACTACAATATACTGCACATGTGCTACAGTGCTAGCATTACCATAAGCATTCTCATACCAACGATCTCC
Source organism: Stichopus horrens (assembly GCA_009801055.1). Classification (NCBI taxonomy): domain Eukaryota; kingdom Metazoa; phylum Echinodermata; class Holothuroidea; order Aspidochirotida; family Stichopodidae; genus Stichopus; species Stichopus horrens. The sequence goes on along the minus strand of VJOZ01097718.1, from coordinate 9,126 downwards.
TTACAGCATGCATGATGCTTCTGCTGCTCCAGTTAAAAATTACATCGTCAACAAGACGACAAACCATTGAACGCCCTAAACCTGACAGCTGAAATACAGACATTTACGTCCATCCAAAATTCATCAAGAAAAAAAAAAATTATTCAAATTCATGTTTTTTAACATGGTGTGACTTTCTCCCTTTACTGTACCATACAGTAAAACAGAGCAGAGGCCGTCAGTGAGTTTTAATAGGCAATGTGACATTACAAGATAAAAAGAATGCAAATCCATGCGATGCGACTTTGACGTCAATGGAAATTTTCATATAGATCTAAAAAAACCAGTGTTTTTACATCAGTTAAAATTTCATGTCAACGTTACTTAAAGTGGTTCATTGAGTTGATATTGATAAGTTTGTGATGTTTTTGAACACAAACACATGACATTTCTTATAGGTAGAATAATTCAGTCAAGTTTCACATCCAATCGTTATGAAAACTGTCAAAATTTCAAAAAGTTTTGGCCCTGACTAGTTTTGGCTATGTGTATATGAATTTACTGATGTGAAGAATGTCTGGTCCCAAATTTTCAAAAACCAAATTGAATTGTTGACTACCCACATTTTAACCACAGTAGGTGACACATGGGGCTACCCTTAGTTTGACCATTTGTTATCAGAACTGTACCTGAAGGAACTAGTTTGACTGGTTTAAGAAAACTGAATTTTACAAAACAGCTCAATGTTCCTCTTTTAAGTGTTGACACAGTAAATAATGTTAAAAAAATGGCATGAACTAAACACAGTGGGATTTCAGGCCATTTTGTCGCTTAACCTTTGTCAAGCAACGACAATGTGCACTTGCCATTGTGTGTTCAATATCTGTCTCACACCGCTTTCAACTTCCAAAGGTACTGTACTTCAGTCTGAGCTTACAGAAAATCCTTCCCCACTACCCCTCCACAAGAAAAAAAACGTACTTTTTTCTCGAGGTATGAAAATGTGAGTGTTGCAGGAAGTCTGGTAGGGCGATATAAGATAAAAGGAGATTACCAGTCTATGTTACCAAAAAAAAAGGAAAAAAACCGCTACCACTCAGTATTACTGTACTAACAAAAGAAAGAAGCACATGATCAATGTACATTACCAAATAAAAGTATTTCCATGGCTAGGTTATCAAATACATTACTGTCATCTGGACAGAACTGCTCTTTCATGTGCTCCTCAGTTCCTCTGTCAAAAACAACACTTGCGAGACAGCCCACTCTGGTAAAAAGACTGGGTTACTGGCAGAATGTCAAGGTTCAAAGAAAATTTGAGGTCTTCAAATACCAAAGGTCAAGGCAGTCTACACCAAACAAGCAGAGATTATTAACAGTCAAATCAGAGGAGAGACTCAGTTTAACTTGACCTTCACAATTTAGAGTTCTATAGTCAAACACAGCTTTTGTGGGTATTTGCGAAAAAGGAATATATCATTATCTACCACCTGCCACGTTCGTTAGCTAAATACCGTCAAGGAGGCATGAGCTTTGCACCGAACATTAAAATGAAGAGACAAAAAACATCCTTTTTGACTGAAACACTCACTGGGATTCTAAAATCATGTACACAGGTAGACTAATTTGATCCTGGATATTAACTGTCAGAGACTGCTGAGGTATAGTATTAGAAATAAAGAAAACACTGAACATGCTGATACATTAAAACAAATCAAAAGCATTTGAGGAGATAAATATTATCTTAATCAGACAAATATTATGTTAATCACACAAATATTATGTTAATGCTCCTTAAAATCTAAAACATCAAAGGAGCACTTCATCACATAATAAGGGAAAACATTTTTCCCAGAAAACATCTCCTGACCACTGTAACACATTCCATAGACTGAAGGGACTATCCCTGACATTGTACGGCAGAATGCAATGTGTTTATCTGCATGGGTGCTGAAACAAATTTTGAGATACACTATGAAGGCCTCTAAATTTGAAAAGAAGAGAAAAAGCCCTGGAAGCACACTTGTAAAACAGAGTATCCCCAAATTTTCAAGGAAAGTGGGATGACGAGATTTTATTGATACACACAGTATGTTAGGCTTATATAATCTTGTCAACTTAGAGGACTAGCCAAACTTGGACTTCCACCAGGGGTCCTAAAGACAAGCCCCTAGATCCCATTTCCTCTGCACATAGCAGAGTTTCTGCCTCCCCCAACAGACTTTTTGCCCTCCATTTGCCACTTCCCCAATCTAAAGTACAGGTGACACCACGGTACTTAACCAGTGTACGGCAGACATCCAGCAGTTGCCTACTGTATCTTCCTTGCAATGTGATCATCATCAAGTTAACTTCAACTTATTTTTTTTACACAACCAACATTTGCAGTGCTCTTAATGCATGAATACAGATCATTTCTTTTGTAAACATATGGAAGTGTCTTGATTGCTTACATCAAGATTCAACCTGATTAAGATGTCTGCCTGAAAAAATCAAGACTTCAGTATATGGCACACAGTCCAATAACTTTTTATTACATCTTCACCACTAGAAGGTGATCTTCGTGCACTTATCACAGTGTGCAATGAAAATTTATACCAAGAAACCAGTACATAATGTAGAAAATCAGGCTTAATTAAAACAGAAACCTGGATTGAGATGTCTCCACACTAATACTGTAAATGTACCACACAGGTGAAATTACTTGTAACCTTGAACAATGCCAGGACTGAAGACTTGAACATTCCAAACCCACTTTCTCCCTTCCCAGTCTCTCATACAATCACCATAGCACTGTACAGTAAGATTAAGGGTGTGATAGTTGTGTTGAGACAGGTAACTAAGGAGAGGAGTACAGTATGTACATTACACTTTGTCTCACAAAATGGCCTTGACTTGGTCTCAACAGGGAGTTACCAGCAAAAAGGTAGATAATGAATGATTCACAGATGACTCCATAAAATATCTAAAGAACCACTGAAGTCTTTGTCAAACAGTATATTAAAATGTACACATGCTGACTACGTACAGTGCCACTAAATGAGTCAAATATGTACTGTAGGACGGATTGCAAACCAAAGTACATGTCTGCTTGCCTTTCAGACATTACACAAGACAAAGATAGATCACTGGCTGATAGTATACCATTACAGGTTGCATTTGCAACATATAGCAACTCCATATAATTAATCATGCTATGGTTAAATGGATCTCAGTTCTTCTAAAAACCAGCACTGGGCTCAAGCCAAACTCAGTCAAAACATGGTCAACCTTAGTGCCCAGCCTCCATGAATAAAGTCAGATTTCAATTGTGAACTATCAGTTTTTATATGGTAGCATAACTGAAGTTTGTGATATAGAATCCTCAAGCAAATGATGTACAATGTACTTATTTCGAAGGACTTTTCGTGACGATGCAGTGTTACCTGTTGAGAGTGTGACAGAACCGAATGATCAATTTTTTGTCTAGGTAAGGAAGAGAAAGATCTCTGATCTTCTTTCTGATAGCTTAAAATACTTATTCTGAAATTTATATAAAAACACATGATCCATAGATTAGTCACCTGTTTTAGATGAAGATGAAATTAAGTACAGCATATTAAATTCTGCCCGGTTGGAATTTCCACTTAATTCCTGAAGGAACTAATATTCAATTACATACATGTGACACCACTCTCTGAACTATCCATGGCATATGTGCTTCACATCGTTAACAAGTTGATTTTTAACAAGTACCTTTCATTCAATTACAAAACTAGTCAAAAGTTTCATGACAGTACAGAATCACGTGTGACAGGAGAAATTAATGTGTGACAGAAGAGAATAATGTGTGAAAGGATGGAATGTGATGAAATATATCTGACTAGTGACTGTAGGTGATGACTGAAAATTAATTTACCCTAAACTGGAATTGCTTTACAGTACCTCAAACTGTATTGTGCAAAATCAACATGCTTTCCCATCAGATTTAACATACATTGGCATGTTTTAAGGCCAAGAGAGGAGGATTCAGGGTTTTGCAACATCTCTCATTTCCCATTGATGAAATATTTACAGCAGAGTATCCTTACAAGCATTGTTTGCACCGGGTCCAAATTTCAGACCTGAGCAAAGTCAGTTTTGGGAATCCTGGTGCCCGAAATATTGAACTTTCGTGAGGGTTCCACTTCCTTGTGAACTTGTGAAGTCATAATGCCACATTTTGCTTGGCGTGTTTAACATACAACACCACGCATGTATCTTTCGTATGGTATGACAATGAAGTTGTTCGCAGAAAAACGCTGAATTTTGTTACACTCCCACACATGTACATGCACAATGAATGTAACTGAAAGTTTGATCCGGGTAACAGTTTCAGGACCAGGTCTTGACACCTTGAGTACCNNCATTGCAGAGTTATCACTTTCATTACAATAGTGTGCTTTAAAATGAGTGGTATCAATGGCAATGTTTACATCATATTGTAGTGATGTGCAATTTGGCAAAGCGCCAAGCAACTGGGACACATGTTGATCAAACGGTTGCAAGGTTCACTTTTGTAAAAGTGCACGGTAATTTGTGAGAAGTACGGTGCATGTGATACATATGTTTGCCTTTATTAAATTCTACAGTGGTAACTGTAGGCCTTTTTCCCCTTTGGTCAATTAGATGATGGTAGTTACGGTTGTAATTACTGCTCTTTAGTGTACAGTAGCTGGCTGCATTGGTTGATCAACTATTGCTCAATGATAAAGGACCTTTGATCACCGTTGTCAAATAAAAAACTGTATTGCTGAAACAAATACCAGTCATAATGAAAATGTCTGCGACTTTATAAAAAACACATATGGTCAATTTTCATTAGTAGATCACAGACTCACAGTTTAGGGAGGAAGTTGCAAGCTTAGCATTTGTTTCTAAGCGGTGAAATGTGATATAAGGGCTGGCCAAGTATCAGCCAATTGTTCTGAGCCATATTTTCCATCATGCCCATGGCACACCTGCGGTAGATGATACTGTGCTTTCAATTCTGTAGCATCATGAGATGTCGTCTACTGCAGTCATGTAATAGTCATTAAGAGTTTCATCTTGGTTTCACTATCGGAGAGTGGCAGTTCATGGTATTGTCTCATGTAGCATTACCACTGGTCACTTCAATCGCTTTTGTCAGATTACCCCTAACAGCAATATAGTGAACACTGTTGCAACAAGGGAACCAATTCAGTCCTATTACATTTCTATCCTGATACTCACTGCAGACACATTTTTTTACTTTCACATTTTTTGAATTCAAAAAATTAATTTCAGAAGACCAAGCAGTTTCAGGCTGTTAATTTAATTATAGTTTACAGGTTTCAATTAATGCCACCCTTGCAGATTGTAATGAAGCTACTTTAGACATAATCAGTAACACAACTGTGTAGCAAAAATGTATACTTTCTATTATTCCTTTCAGTAGCAATGATCATTTTTTGTAAATTATGGCAACTGAGCACACAAGTATCATATATGTATCTGTTGGGTCTTATTTGCTGATTTTTAGTCGACAGGTACCCTATACTGTTGTTTGCATAGATTTCTAGGGGCTCTGTGAATGCATTATCCATTAAATTGCACAACAAAATATTCCAGACACCATCCTGCCACAAAACAATACTTTTGCTTTATCCCCGGTTGCTTTTTGTCATAATTGTTGTTCATGACACTTTGCACAACTTCCAAATTATCACAATGCATCACGTAGAAAGGCACAAAGTTATTAACCAAAGTCAATGGGCATTGCCAGCCAGCATTCCAGCTGAAAAAAAAGATCACTAACAATATATAGTACAGTACTGCACGGGGTATTTCTAATATTCGGGAATGGAGGGATTGTCTGGCAGAATTTCATTTTCACAAACCCTTGAAAAAGTGATAGTTGCAGGTACTCCACATCTCTGCAAGCATTGTGCTATTAAAAAGGTGAGCTCAAAATACTGTGTGGTTCTACTGTACATCACGATAGTTGTATTGCGTTAATGCACACCGAAAGAAGACAAAACCTCATGAGGAGCCAAGGGAACAAAATGCTTCTTTGATTGGCACATGTGATAGAGGGGAATTTCTTGTGGAAGTGGATGTGCCAAGCACAACCACACAGCTGCATGGATATACTAACTGACCCCACTATTTCCCCCTCCCCCCTCCACTCATCAAGAACACATGTCACAATAAGTAGGACACATGGATACAAACACTTTATTTTGACAATCACCTTCTTCAAACCATAGCTTTTGTTAACAAATACAGTAAGGATGAACAGTTAATGCACTTGCTGTAAGACACTCAGCCACCAGCTCTAGCAAAAATGGGAAGATGCCAGCATGAACACTTTGGGGAACCAAAATGGATTCATATAGAGCTAAGATACCATACAGTATAAAGTTCAAGGCAGTACAGAGTATATATACATGCCATGTATCACGCAATATATATGCTTTGATACACAAAGGTGCAATGATAACGTACCATCAAGAAGCTAACAGAAGCTACACTACCGACAAGATGTACAAGACATGTATACTGTACATCATCTGAAGTATATACCTGTCTATGTTTATGTTACAGTATCGTTCAGTACAAGGGTTACTTTCACTTTCCATACCTTATAAGCTCCATCACACAGATTGAAAAGAAAGTATTATATCTCAACCTCTTTAGAGTGAAAGAAAATGAAAATTGAGAGAAGCATGGCTTTTAACAACTTCATCCACTTACAGCATCAAGAGTATTCTTTGTCTTTTTTTTTCTAGACTAACACACGAAACGTTTGACTCAGTATGCGGTGGGTAGTTCAACACAAACAACTTGCCACAAAATAATAAAGTAGTTAATTACAATACGATGGAGTACAGTATATAGGCTTTACCATTCTAAGTTACTGTATGCTCGCCTCTTACCTCATTACACAGAAATGTGTTCAATCAAACTCCACAGTTAACATATTTAAAGTAGCACTGTACAGTACTGTACCTGGAAATGGTACAGGTCATATATCATTATAAAAGAATAGCACAGTACCATACAGCAGTACAACAATGAAATCTACGAGTCCAAAAAGTTGAGACTTAGCCATCAATTGTAATTTCTGACAGAATTTTTTTCCCAAATGTTTTCAAAGTTTTGCCAAATGTTGCTAAAGCTCACCTGATCAAAACGTGTAGGCAACTGTAGATACATCCTGCCGGATCATCACTGCGATAGTAAAGGATAGGATGTACTATATAACTGCTTCAATGTGAAATTCTATGGTCATACTGCACCTTCTTGCGGCAATGCAGAGTTGAAACAAGAAAGTGAGGCATTGTTCAATAATTCCAACTAGAATACTGGATACATATAAATAGAAACTCCTCTTTTTCCTCACTGATGACATTCAATAGCAACTGTGTTTTGCAAGTACGTAGGGAAGGGAATGATCACCGGACTACTTTTACTTTCATTACAATAACACAAATTAACGGATGAATGCAGATGTGATGTATGCACTGCAGAGTTGAAGCTAGACAGAATGGAGTGGTGGTTGTTTTGAAAGAAAGGCAGCAGGTTGGTTTGTGGGCTGTGGACATGCAAGGCAAGCCCATGAGCAATTTCTTATATCGGACTCTGACGACAGCAGTGATGGTCATGTAGTCATAGTTGGTATTAGGGTTTTGATCTCTCTGCACGTGGTCGGCTAAGATGAGCAATGAACGATCACTGCCGACCACTTTGGCTACGACGTTGATGCACTTTAGACATCAACGAAAGCCAAAGCATTCTTACTGGTAGTTCTGATTGCAAGAACATTTCAGTTGATACCTTTCAATGAAACCAAGATAAAGCACACTATGAGTCACTCTGCACATGAATTCCTGCAGTCTCTTACAGTAGTTGCAAGAAATACTAGCCCCTTTGTGGTTCTTAAGTGACCAGCCTAAAGCCCTGAAGGTCTGTTAAATTCAAAATTGATCCAGTTCAAAATTTTCTTTTTTTGAAAAATTGCATCAGCTTGAAAATGCAACTGTTATGCGCATTACTTATCACTTCCAGATCTTGTTGATTTAGAGATTTAAGTGCAAACTTTTTGGTTTTTCATCAGTAAGATTTCCATGACTTTGATAAGTTCAGCATGTACAAGACACCGTTTACCATAGTGAGCTGAAGCTCTATTACTTCAGCCAATCTAATGTCATTGCAAACAGGGTGGTTATTTCAAGATGTCCATGGCAAGTGTCTTCCAGTGAAATTTGCAAATTCTTTGATAAGCTTTTCACCCATTGACCCCCTTAATCAATTTCACAAATGAACATTTAACACATGAACTATTCACATATTTGACCTTTGGCATCGTAGCTATATGCAGACAACAAGACATCCTGTCACTCAAACAGAGTAATGAATTCAAACAATTTTTTTTCCAACATTCTTGCTTCATACAACATAGTTGAGGTGAACTAGAAGTATCTTGTTGATTATTTAAGTAATATTTGGCATGAAACAGTTGGAGCCAAGGTTTGCCATTTTTGTGGGACTGACTCCTTTAGTGATAGCCATGCTGTGTTTGTTTGTAGGCATAACCTATGGTACAGTACAGCAAGATTGTTAGAGGTGTTCAACCTGAGAATCAGTTTGAACCAGTGACTATACATATTATGTGTCTCCTTCAAGACCATTGTTACTCTGTCAGTTAAGTCTGTTCACCCATCCACCACAGTTACAACGTGAAAATTAAGAGGGTATCAAGAGAATCAACAAAGCAGTTATCTTGAATAAAACTTTTCCTCAATGCTTTGTGATTTTTTGGAGAAAATATTTCATTTCTGGTGTAGGCTAGTGCAGTTTTGAGTAAGACACATCCAAGGGGGTGTTTTGAAGTGTCGATAGGAATATTTAATGTTAGATGTCGTTCATCACATCCTTAAGTGCATCCTTTCAAATGAGCCTCTCCACCATAGAACAGTACTACCACTGAATGCATAACTTAAGCCAATAGACATAATATTAAGTACTGCTCTTACATCAGGCTTATGCTTATGCATACCACAGAATTATAATAGGTAGAACTGGCTTCGCACTAACTGATAGTAATCTGTGTTGAGGCGAATTGAAGAAACACATCCTAACACTAACGTTGTACACAGGTGGTAG
>VJOZ01097671.1:4526-17171 GCA_009801055.1 Stichopus horrens | reverse complement strand
CCTTGATAGAGCATCAGACACTTTCTTCTGATCTCCTGGTTTATATTCAACAGAAAAATTATAATCTAATAAACGCGCTCCCCAGCGAGCAATTCTCATAGGTCTATGACCTGTACCTGAAGTAGGTAATAGAGTAACTAGGGCTTGATGATCGGTGCGCAGAGTAAACTTTCGACCCCACAAGTATGTATGCCAGCGCTCTACAGCCCACACACAAGCTAATGCTTCAGGCTCCCCTGTGGAGTACTTTTTCTCAGCTTCAGTGAGTTTCCGAGAGATGCATGCAACAAGTCTCTCCTGACCTTGGATTAGCTGTGTCATTGTAGCACCAATACCATAGCCCGATGCATCAGTAGTTACAATTATATCTAAGTTAGGGCCAAATATGGACAAAGCTGCACTATTCGAAATTGCGTACTTAAGTTCTTTGAAGGCTGCATCACCTTCCGCATTCCAAGCAAACTCATGAGCGGTCTGAAGGTCTCGGATTGGCTGAACTTTGGTAGCAAAGTTAGGTACAAATTTTGCGTAATAGCCGGCAAGTCCTAAGAAAGAACGAACTTGTTCCCTAGAAGTAGGAATTGGGGCGTCTCTAATAGCAGCAACTAAATCGGGGCTAGGGTGAAGTCCCACATGATCAATTACATGGCCCAATACCTGAATGGATTGTACATTGAATACACATTTCTCATTGAGAGTCATTCCAATTCTTGTAAACAAGACAAAACATTACCTAAAGTAGCAGCGTGTTCTTCTGGAGTAGAACCGTGAACAATAATATCATCAATAAAACACATTACCCCTTTAATACCTGTCAGAATATGTGACATAACTTTCTGGAAGCATGCAGGTGCTGACGCTAGGCCAAAGCAAACACATTTGTATCTGTAAAGTCCCTCGTGAGTAATAAATGTAGTAATATCTCTACTCTTGGAGTGCAAATCAAGTTGGTGGTAAGCAGATTTCAGATCAAGTTTAGAAGAATACTTAGATCCTTGTAATTCATGGAACATCTCATCAATATTTGGTAGCGGGTGTTTATCCACCACCACATTCTCATTGACTTTTCGTAAAGCTACGCAAGTACGAACTTTTCCAGATTTTTTGTAAGCTACGACAATAGGAGAAACCCATTCGGTAGCATCTGGGGCTTTCTCGATAACACCTTCCCGTTCTAGTCGGGCAAGTTCCTGTGAGACTTTTTCCCTAGCAGAGAACGGTAGGGGACGTAATTTCTGTTGCACAGGGCGTGATTCCGATTTATGTTTAATTCGGTGTTGATAGCCTTTGATTAAAGCCAAATTATTCAAAAATAGTGAAGGAAACTCCGAAGGCACATTAGAAGATGGCACACTGTGTAACTCAACCTCTGTATTAGAATAGCAAGATAGGGAAGCACCGTCAATCTGCAAATTTAACAGTTGAATTGCATCTTTCCCAATAAGTGTGGTGCCTTCCCGAACAACATGTATAACGATATTTGCACATCGACCTTGGAATGAAATTTTAGCATCAAAGTAACCTACAACAGCTATTTCGGTATTAGTGTAGGATTTAACAGAGCTCACACAAGGCTTAAGGGTCTCTTCAGGAAAATGCTTCCTAAATGTACTTAAAATTCATTAAAGTGACATCACTTGCTGTATCAACAACAACTGAAATACATACATTGTTAATTAACACATCACAAGTAACATTAGGTCTATGCCTAGCATTTACATGATAAACATTTTGAGTTTGCAGTACTTGCGGTTGTTCCGGTGTCGTGGTAGGAGCAGCAGGTGAAGGAAGGGCAGCAGTGGTTGTAGGAATTAGATGAGAAATAGTAGCATCTGAAGTAGACGCCTCTTATTATGGCCTAAGCACATTTTCTCAAAATGTCCTTTCTTCTTGCAAGTTCTGCATGTAGGGTGGACGGCCTTACTCTCCGTCGAATTCGCAACACACTTTGCATCAATGTTTGAACTACCATAAGTAGCCTTCAAACTCTTGAGATTGCCCCTTATGCAGGCCTTGAACTTGAAGACACCTTTTTCCGTGGGACCAACTTGTAACTTTGACCAATGACAGCAACCAATTTGGAAGGCACACTAGCATCAGTTTAGTAAGAAAAAAAGAACTGATCAGTTAATGTGAAGTAATATATCTCACCCAAGCAAGGTATACATCATGTTAGTGTATAGAAAGTATTATGTATCAGTGCACATAATGTTTTTGTCTCGCAGAAAAAAAAAAACCAAATGATAGTAAAGATGTTGTGCTTATATTTCTTTGCATGTAATGAAAAAGATGTCTCTCATGGGAGAATGTTGATTAACTGCTTGAGAATAGCCCTATGACAAGAAAGAAAACTCAAATTTAAGGCAACACTGAACCTTTAAGAGATAGTGGTTGCACCAGGTCATTAAGTCCAGATTAGGGCACCCACAGGCCATGGTGGGGGCAACTGGGTACCTGAAAATAAAGTTCACTGTGAAGTTATAATATGACAATACAACATTTAGCTTTGCATGTTACTTTGGTACCATGTATCTTGTGTACAGGCATGACAAAGTGTTCTTAGTTGAGCGTGCATGCTGAATTTTGTTACATGTACAATGTAAATTGGTGAACCTTTTGCGCTGGGTAGCAGTTTCAGAACCAGGTTCTAACATGGTCTCTCAGGTACTCGATGTAAATAATGTTTAGAATCCAGATGGAGTGTGTCCTAAAGAAAGGATCAAATTCATTCATTCATGCTCTGTCCTCTCCATTGCAGAAAGATGAACTGAATGAAGATTTGGAGGCCATGCTCGAGCAGTGGTTCACCCATGTCTCCTCGAAACCTCTGGAGTCTGTCTTGTCCCTGTGCAGGCAGCCATTTCTGGAGATTCGATGTCCCTCTCTGTCAATCCTTCAGGCCTTATGTGACCACAAATGGGCGCAGGTCCTTCTCCTCAACAGTCCCGGCTTCCAGGAGTACCTCTTAGATCGATCCACGGAGCACGACAAGATGGGGAAGGAGGCCAAGTACGCCGTCGTCAAAGCCCTCGCCGAGGCCTACCACACCGACGTTGTGTTCGGCCGGCCGTACCGCCTGAAACTGAGGGAGTACGTCCGGGATGGCCCATTCTATGTTCAGAGCCAGTCAGAGGTGGTGGTCGAAGGCGACAAATGAACTTTTCTAAAGCAACAGATTGAAGAATGCCATGTTGGGAAAGAGAAGGAACAGCTGTGTGGTTGTTCGCATGCCTGAAGCCATAAATAGGACGGGTGCTTCCAGGGGTAAAAAACTAGGGGCACCAGGCATTAACTTCAGCAGGAGTGGTGCAATTATAAACAACAATGTGAATAATATCGATGAGAAGTTTCTGCCAGCAATCTCAGCATGATAGCCATTTTCTAATCATGGTTGCCAGAATTCTTCTAAGCTAGATGTGTGGCTAGACAGTGGTAATGTCCAAATTTGCTTGTATGCACCATATTTTGAATGCACATCGCTGAGGGGAATACAAGATTTTTTGCCGTCTTTACCTCCATCTCACCTCCAACTCTATCCCATCATCTTCCCATCTCTCAGATGCAATGGAGGAAGTCTGTAAACATACTGTGAAAAAGCATAATCCCAGAGTGAGTCACTAGACCGACAAAAACAAAGAAAAGCCTGGGAGAATCAAAATCCTCACGTCTGCTCGCACATTGCTTGTCAACCATAACAAGCAATTTTTTTTTTTTTTTGTAATCACCTGTCACCTTGGCTCAGAATACTCTTTGGATGGAGTCTAAATGAACACTGCATGTGAGGTGAATTTTCATATTGTTACAAAAATAATACAACAACATAAAGAAAAGCACAAGTTTCTCATGTTTTCTTGTCATTTGAGCATTGTGTTGTTTTGTCGCTACATTTTTTACAATCTGTTCAAACCAATCCCTTCATGATCTTGCTGGGAGCATGGCCAAAAATGTGGTGGGGGGCTCATGCAAGAATATTTCTACAAGTGGCCTATTTGAGAGATTTATCTCAGAAAAATTGATGCAATAGGAGAATAATACCATGCAACTTCATACAAAAGCTCCACCAAATACACCTCTGTAGCTCTGATTTGTGATGTCACCTGATAAACTTGTCTCAAATTTGCCTAAATTTTGGCTAGCATAATTTAAGGTAAATTTTAGCTAGCATAATTTAAGGAATTGGCAGTCAAAAGACATTTCTTCACAAATTTACATCCATTTCCAAAGTTAAAATGTACACCGCATGTATGAAAACCATACATTCTTTGCTATACAACTGTATCAACCTTGGAGCTATTTGGGCTTAAAGGCAGTAACTCATCACCCCGAGCTATATTTTTTGGCATTCAGATAGCAGAGTTCTCTACTGGTTCTGCTCTTCGATTGACAACAAATGTGGAAGATGCTGAGTAGCTCATATGACACAGCGTACACAGGGATCCATTGTTTTGATGACACATTTGGAGAAATTTTAGGGAGGCTGTGGGAGGGACTAGAAGTAAGTGGTTGAGATGGTTGAAACTGTCTGGGTGATGAGTTTTTGTCTTTAAAGACGATGTCACGCAGCCACATACTAGATCAGCATTTTTCCACACTTTTCTGTGTACTTTGCTATAATGACTTTGTGTCCATGGTAAAAATCAGATTTTTTTTCAACCCCTTGACCTGCTGGGCACTGCTTACTACTAAATATTTTCGATTATTTCAAGAGGTATCTCAATGGGGCTTTATTCCACAGTCCACTGTCACAGTTCCTAAAATCCATGTGAAGCAAATGGGACTTAAAGTGTCAAGAAGGCAAAGTGGCCATCACCAGCGATATCCCACAAACGAGCAAACGCCATGTCGGTTTTGCTCGAAAACAAAAGAGACAGAATCATTAAAAAACTTAATAAATATTTGATGAAAAGCTGTGCTTAGTGGCTTCTCTTTCTCATATTTGTCAACCAGTTTTTATAACATTTATGATAGTTACTTGAAAAGAGTTGCAAGTTTAATAAGCATGAAAGTGAAACTCTTCTATTCCACGGCTGAAGCTACCCGCACCTGTTTGGTAAACTGAAAAGTTGTTGGAGCTACTGGCCAGGAAGCTTTAGACGAGAACATTAACTCAAAATGGCTGTATATATGTTACTGCATAAGGGAAGAGGTTCACTACGTGTACAGACTTTTCAAAAATAAAAAAAAGACAAGGATACACTTGCTTTATGTATCTGCATCTAAAGTCATCCAAAATGTGTGTGGTCAGCAACATAAAATTTTGTTTTGCCCTAATAACATAAGATGCCCTACTTGCCTTTTGGGAAACAGTATCGATTGCTCATGCTTTGATGCAGCATCCGGCAGTATCATGCAAGTCTTGGGAAGTATCTTACAAAGTTTGTATTTGGTTGCCTCAATCTAAAAAAGAGCAATTTTGCTGTGTAAACATTCATGACCTTTTGAGGGTGTGAACAAAGATTGGGGTGTAGCTGATAAAATTTCTCCTACCAGAATGCACAAATGCATTGTGATTTCAGTGACTTCATTATGAGGATTTTCTTGAATCTGATGTATAGTGACGTATATATATATCACGTCTCAACATGCACAACTGCATTTTACAGTGATGCAACACCTACATATTACATATGAGACCTGTCTAGGCTTCTCTCCTTGAGAAGATTTGCTTACAAGGTTCTCACAGTGTGACCCCTGTTGACCCCAAATGACCTTTGACTTCCACCAAAAACATTAGTGTTCTCCTCAGTGTAGTGCATCTACATACCAAATATGAGATCTGAACAAGCTTTCCTTTGTGAGATATCCTGTATACAAGGTAAGGTATCACAGACATACATACACACACACACACATATGCATGATTACAAACATTACAATTATCAACAACAAAAAGCCTCAACCCTTTGTGTTGTTATTTTATCTGGATTACACTGACCTGGTAGGAGAAAATACAGATGTGAAGGTGTTACCTGGGGAAACTAATGTTCTATTTATACCTCATTGCCTTTACAGGATTGAAAAACACAACCTACATGCCATCAGTTCGCAGTATATGTTAATTGGTACATACAGCGTAGAACCTCCTCTTCTTGTTTACGACTCAAACCCTGGCTTCAGTTGAGAAACTTGGGCAGATGTTACGGCCCCATCCTCTCCCTCTAGATATATATGAACCTTGTCCCTATTATGTAATGTCAAGTACTGTGTATGCAACCTGGAGTCTCAACCCACCCCTCCCCTCAACCTCTTATGAGCCTGACTCTGTCATGCTAGTTCTAGCGAAACTATAACTAGAATAGTGAGACATGCTCCTCTCCATCTGCACGGACGTGAGCTTGGCTCCTCTTATTAAGATATATACTGTTCATCCAGGGATGCAAGACAGGCACATTTGACCCCACACAATTATGAGCCTAGCTTCTGACATCACCATGTAAGTTGAACATACAGAATTGAGTTATTACTTAATTAGAAAAGAAAACAAAAAAAAGAGGATCAAACCTACAGGTGGCATGTAGAGGTAAATTTATTTCAACGTCGAAGAACCACCTTGCAATTAAAACTTTAGATCATATTTATAACACATCAACTGCTTCAGGCAAGCTCAGAGGCATAGAAATTTACAAAGCACTGTAAACATATATAACTTTTTTATTAAAATAGAAGGAATGTGAATTCATTGAAAAATCAGTGTAATCCACCGAGGAGCATACGAAAACATTGATCCCTGTGACCCACCCCCCACCACTCTTAGACAAAAACAGATTGAGGTATATTTTAGCCAAGTGACCGAGAATTTGGTACGTCCATAGCAAGACTTGTTAGACTGAACTGAAAAGTTTAACGTACCATCCTGCTATTCTATATACTGCCATGTAACATGTACATTTCATACATTTATAAATTCGTCACAAATTACTCGTCTTTTTCAACAGACACCAAACGTTGAAAAACAATTTACAAGACACTGTAGATAAGATATGTATAAATACAGGCATCAAAGATCCTAAAAGATAAATACTTTGGTACCTTTTACTAATACAATATGTTGTCACATTGTTAAAATTAAATGCCTACTAGTAGCTGAAGAGAACAGTTCTTAGATGAACAAGACACGTCAAACAACGGCAGAAAAGACAAAAGTCGAAAGAATAAAACAGAAGTATTTTGCAGCGAGGGTTCCTTGAGTTCCATTTAGATCAATATCACAATAAGGACACGTCTACAATGCAAATGAGAGACACTGAGTTGTAAAACCTCTTCCCTATAAACAGAAGGCAAGGGGGATGGAGAAAGATGATGTTAACGATGCAACATTAAAGAAAGTGGAAAAAGGTTAACATCACATACGGACAACATTCCTTGTATGTTAACGTTTACCATTTTTAACATGACAAAAAAATAAATACCAAGTCTACAAAGTCACAGAAACAAGGCCAACCTGGATATGATCATTTAGCTGTGACACTGTGAGCGGTTGAGATGATCACATCAAGTTTATCAGGCTATGGTCCAATGCAGGAGCTTCAGTCCTCTGCCATCCTCTCCTGCCATCCTTTGCCTCTTGCCATCCTCTTCTGCTATCCTTTCTGCCATCCTCAACCCATGCCCCCCATCCCCTTAAAACAATTGGGATAAAGTGTTCAACATTTACTGGTGATGTTTACTCTAGCATTTTAACATCCTCAGAATGAAGACAGAGAATGGAAGGAAATAGGTGAGAGTTGTCAAAACAGTAAAAACACGACCGTCAGGCAAAGTTAAACATCCAAGGATGAACTGTGAATACACCTTGATTATGTCACAGAGATAGTTTACAGATAACCAAGTTTCTACACACTGCAGTAAATGAAAAAAAAAAAAAGTCTATGGAAACACCTCTTGCATAGAATATGTATTATTTGAAACCATATGCAAACCACAAACTAAGCATCTCTTGAAGGGATAAGGTTAGAGGAGGGGGAAGGAATTCCCCTCGCTAACCTGTAATACAATTCAGCATCCACCGTTTTGCATCCATCTTATCAAGGGAGAGCAGAAACATTTACTCCAAACCTCCACATTCATCCAAACTCCTGATTCAGAGTCAAACTTGCTCATCAACTTGCTCATCAGTGGGTCACTAAATCATTTTAGCATTTGCTTTGAGTACATGTGTGATCTCGCTTATGACTACCTAGAGATCGACAAAAGCTGCAGGTACTCAGACCCTTCAACTGGATGGTTTGGACATTCCTGAACTGCCCACTAAATAAAGAAACAAGAATGGTCAAAACGGACGGACTGACTCTTCGATAAACGATACGCAGCGACAATTTATGCGTCTATCGACCCCTTCCCATTATGGCAGAAACACTCTCAAAAATGTTTTAAGTACTGTCACTCTCACATACAAAAGAAGAAAAAAGCATACGAATCACAAACATTATATAAAATTAAACATCATCATGAAAAATAGCAAAGGTCCATACTACAATACTGGAAACAGAATGTTAAAAGGAAACATTGCCTTCAAAATGCAAGAGCATGGAATGCTGCCACAAAAAGAAAGCTTAATTCATTGCTAAACCATTCAGTATCACCATGTCATCTTCAATGTCCTCATCTCCTCAAAACATTACAGGTGAGTTGCTGAAAGTGAATCACTTGAATTCTAGAAAGTATGGGTGAGCTAATTACTTATGGGTAACAAAACAACTAAAAGTTCCTATCTGGGGGAAACTTCCATAGTTCTTGAAAAGGTTACCTTCCTGACTTCTGCTGACTAATCCATCATTTTGTGTCCACAAATATTGGTTTTACATATGATATATATCATTTTTTTTTCCTGTAAAGTAAATGCAATATTTCCCTTTAAGAACAATCACAATAGGAGGGTCAGGTTTAAGACAACAGCTGTGATGATTTAAAAAACATCTTACTTGTGCCAACGTGATGGCATACACGCATTGGACATATGTTCACAACAATTCACAGATTACAGAATTCATGCTAAATAACATGGTGTTCTATATAATATCACCCTGGTCTATGACCATTACTGGCACATCCTAATCAGCCTATGTGTGTATCCATTCTTGAACCAAAAGAGATGAAACACAATGCAATGTTATAATTACTTATGATATCCAGATACCTGAGAACATAAACTATGAATGTTCCATCAAAATCACAGAAAAAAATATATACATCCATCTCACAGAATGTTGGGCTCATAAAGCATTTGATGGCCTAAAATATCCACTTATTGTTCTCGTTTGCTTTGGTCACTCTTTGCTTGGTCACTCACAGACTCAACCTTTTAAAAAAAGTAAACTTCTGGAGCCTGAAATAAACTATTTGAAAATATGACAAACAATCTCATAACTTCCCAACATCCTTCCAAATAAAAGCATCTATTTGCTGGCACTTTTTTAATATTTGGTTAAAGTCCACAACAAACTTAAAGTTTGCAGTTTGTCACCGATGCAATTGTTTTAATAGTATTATCTACCTAGCTGCCTGAATACCAGATGGCATTCTGAAGGTCTAAATCCTTCTTCACATTTATTTTACTTTCAACATTTGGTAGTTAAGCAATAATTTTCCTTCCCTAAACAAAAAGGGATAGGGGACAAATGTACTCAGCATCAAGGACCAGGTATGAAAAATGAAATCCAAACCCTCACATCTAATTACCTTGGTCAAAGTAAAGTGGTCTGCAAAAATCATGCCAAATATGGTAGCAAAATCTTTGCCAGTGAAATGTAAGCAAGATGTATCACGCATCTCAAAGCATCCCACCCCCAAACCTTTCAACTCCTTATCATACCAACCCTAAGCTATCCCCCTCCACCGCTATGCGAACTCACCTACGTGTATATCTATACAACTATACTTTCAGTTGTTAATGAAATTTGTCACGGATGTGACTTTGAGATAAGCTACCCAATATGTCGTTTCTCTTGAAAGTAGCAATGACCATATGACATTGACACTGGATGTTTTTTGGTTTTTTTTTGTAACATGGGTAATTATACTACAAATATGTAGAAGTGAATAACAGTGCTTCCATCAGTTCCTAACATCAGAATGAGGTAATTTCTGGCTGTGTTCCTGTCAGGTAACTGAGATCTATCACTAACAACGACATTTCAGCAGCACCTTAACTCGTAGTCGGTGTGGTAGGGTCTTACTACATAATACCAAAATAACATGGAGCATATGACAAAATGACAATATGACAAATTACACCCAGAACTGAACTAAAGAAATGTTGCTGTTCCGTTAATGAGGTAACCATGGGTAATAATAGTGGAACTGACTATTAAAATGTTGGGCAGGTACCCAAGTTACCTGTAAAAAAATAAATATTCCTGTAATGTACAATCTGAAGCAGTGATTATCAATAGTTTTTATTATGAGTTTCACACGTGAACCGTTATCAGATTTCGGTCTGAAGGGAACCTAACACTTTTGTTTGTGCTATTTTTATGCCTGTGTTGAAAGTCTCAAGTTTGGATAACCAAGCATAATAATGGAGCTTCAAAATACCTTGTGAAGTCATTTCACGACAACAGCCATTTCTCATCGGTTGAGAAATGCCAGCGAAATTTTTGAGCTTGAGACATAATCTTACGCAGTGTTTAGAAGCAGTTTCTTTATGAAGATACTGCTCAAATTCTGACTGTCAGTAAATTTCATAACTTCCATCATTCCTGGAATCTGATGTAAATGTTGTTTGTAAGATATTTCCAGCAGTGAAGCACTAATGAAATGATCAGATTTAAGATAAATTATACTTTCAATGCTTCAAAGGACACAGGTGCCACAAAAACAGCCTCGCTCAACTTTTGAGCAACATGTTCTGTAACTTTGAGAACAAGGTCACTGCTAAAATGAATGATAATGAAGCTTTGAAATATTTATGATTGACACCTTGATGGTGTGAAAGAAAAAAGTCAACTGAGGCTTCTTAGACATAATACTGAAAATACACAATCTAGATGGCTTTCACCAACTGACATATGAGGAGTTACTTCCACACTTGTAATAACTGCAGAACATCGTCAACGCCATGAACTTGAAACCAGTATCGTTGGACGAGCAAGGCTTGCACATAGCCGATTATTGCACCAAAGAAGACGTCGCTCAGGTGATGGCGCCCCAACATGACACGGGAGGCAGCGATGCAGAACATCCAGACCACCGCCAAGTACTGCCACAGCGTCGACAAGTGTGGAAACTGGAAGAGGGCAAGCGTCACCAGCGTCGCCGCTCGTGTCGTGTGGCCAGATGGGAAGGAGTAATGATCCACAGACACCACGAAAAACATATCGGAACTGGCATTGGTTGCTGGGCGAGGTCGTCGCACTATGGCTTTAATGGTTCCACTGATGATGAGGTCTAGCACCAGAGCTTTATGAAGAAAAATGTTTTTGACAATTAACACTTGGAGATCTTTCAAAATGAGTGTTATCTCAACAACACTACGAGAATACTGTATCTGGTCACTGGTGCATAATGATATCTTTTTCTTATGGCAGATAATAGCCAGTGTATTCACACCTGTTGTGACTTCCTTCAGGATGCATTCCTATACAATGTCAGATTCTCAGATAGGTATTGACATTCTTGTAGATATGACGTGGTATTCAAACAGGTATTCACACCTGATATCACATCAATAAAAAGGCATGGTTTACATCTGACACTAAATGCTACATTTACAGCACTCACAGATCTGACATCAAATCATTTAAACTGAAACGAACACAGAGGATAAACCGGAGATAAAAGCGAGGGTTTTGTATTGCAAACTGCATAGTGAGGTAAAAGAAACACAGAATCCCAATCTAATTACATCTGATTACAGAAGGAAAGGGTTCATTCTGTTTGCAAACAGAGGTTGGTGAAGAGTTAAGTTTTGAATAAAACTTGCATATGGTACTTTCATAATGGTATGGACTTTCGTAATTTTAGCTTAAGGAAGTAGAGCTACTGGAAAATAATTTTGTTGGAAATATTACAGGTAGTACAAAAATGGTGATGAAAATTGTGACAATGTGAGAAAGTAGAGGCAATTAAACCAAAATTATACTGTGAAGGGAAAATTAGGAACCTGATGCAATTCTTGTCAGTAATTATAAGACAAAGCATGGGCCACTCTTCCTGATAAAATTTTTAATGTAGATCAGGTTCTTTGGCATCAAACCAAGGTGGGAGAAAGACCTGTTACAAATCTGTAACAAACGTACTTGTTAGAGACAATATCATCTCCATCACCGATTGCATTGAATAAGTTAAATTTGATCGATGTGCAAAAACTTGTGCGTAGAATATATTTTAAATATGCATAAATGTCTATTTATTCAACTTTGCATTTTGAAAACAAAGGACTTGGCAAAAGAGTTTAAGGAGAGGTAAGGAGAGGATTTCTGATGACTAATACCACAATCAAGATAGCGCTTTATCGACAAACATTTCAAACTGTTTATTAGAAAAGAAGTACCAATCACTTTACATCTACCATTAAGCCCCTTCCACACTATGCGATGCGATTCTTTGCGACGAGACTGTCTCGTCGCGGTGAGCGACTGACGACTTACTAGTTTTAAGAGCAAGGTGTCCACACTATGCAACCTGTCGCAGATCGAAGAAACGATG
>VJOZ01097660.1:0-13467 GCA_009801055.1 Stichopus horrens | reverse complement strand
TTTGATGAAGGTCATCCACATATGTACTGTATTGTTTTTTCCAATCAGGGAGTAAAATGTGAATGCTAATTATTTTTAAGTAGACATACTGTAGATCATATTTACGGTTGTTGCTAACCTCTGTTTTTTCTTACCAGTTGTTCATTTGTTTGTACTACAGTATGTATTGTTATATTTTTTTCTTAAGTTGTCAAGCTGAACAGTAAACAAAGTATGCTTTGAATGATATTACCTGCACATATTTTAATGGGCATTACTACTTTGAATAGTTCTAAACAGCCAATCCTCACATGGTATCGTGCATGTTCACTCTATGCATTTTTGTTATAAACATACCCTACTCTGACAAAACTGTACTTCAGTTATCATCTAGGAAAAGTCTTCTCAAGACCATGAATTTGATACAAAACAAGAAATTGTTTGTTGATGAGTTGTTCCAATTGACAGGTAATGCTATTCCCTAGATTGTGTATGTGGCGTTGTTTTGTTGTTTTGTTTGACTACAGAAGCGTGGTATGTGCAATCGTTGTGATGTGTTCTGGACATCACTCGATGCTTGTTTGTGCGTTTGCTGGGTGCATGTGCTGCATGATTTGTTTTATGGCGGAGGGAGGAGGAAGTATGTGAATGTCAGCAGTTTGTGACCTGGACCTTTGAGACCGAACAACTTATATCTGTTCACTCTCGAGTTTAATCAATTTCTATTTCTTTAATACATCCACGATTTAGCAATTCAGCTCTGTACAATCTCTCGTCTTGATGTGTAACTGATTTCAAAGGCTGTTCTGTGTGATGTAAAAATACATCTGTTCACTCTCAAATTGTTTCTTGTTTTGTTACAATGATTTCATACTGACCTTTTGTTGCAGTGTAGCTATGGCAACTTCCTCCATATTTCCCTTACTTTCATTTCATTTGGATGTATTCTGTTCTTTTATTCAACAGTCATTTCGCCTTCCACATTTCAATGAAATCATCGTTTGTCCCCCTGACCACCCATCCAAGCAAGCTGTTGACATTCCTCTGCATCTACCATTCCTTTGCCTCTCTGTTGATCAAATCCTGGGAGTCGTGGCAGCCATTTTGACTCAGCAGAGTATAGTGTTTCTATCCAACGACTATGCACTGCTTACACCAGTCATGGAGGTAAAATTATTACCTTGTTTATAAGTGGAAACACATATCATCCTGAAAATGTTATCTCATAATTATCATGATATATGTTTGGTTGAAATTGTGTATCAATAGTGGTATGTCATCTGCTGTTTATTTTTAATGGTGTAATTCTCAGTGAGATAGACTCATTAATGTAGGCTTCATTGTGTAGGAATTTTTGTGTCGGCCAATTAGTGTAAACCCATAAGTGTGTTGTAACTTACAATAAAGGCTCTGAATGGACAGGCTTAACTCTCTGCAACTGTATCGACCAGCTAGTGATACAGCTATGAGGTGAAAAGTAAAACAAAATAAATTAGGACAGTAACTGGAAAATATACACTCCTTCCACTTTCAGTTGTATCATTGTCTCTGTGAGAAACATATCTTGACTAGTACAGGATAGTAATACCAGTGACTCACACCATGGGCCACAGTACAACTTCATGCCGATAATTTCCCCACAAGGTGGGAAATTACGTTGAATGTATGTTTTGAACCCATCTCTTAACGAAAAAAAATTCAAACCATGACTCTTAAAGGGTGCCCTTTAAAGGGGCATTGTTTTTTGAAGTTTGTTCAAGTTTGGTGATCATAAGATCCCAAGTTTTGTTCTTCATGATATACTGAGATGGGGAGATTATCAGAACTGATCCAATTTGTACAATTAGTTGTGACAGAACAATTGAATGGTTTTATCACTGATAGTATACTTTCTGTCTTCGAATATCATACTTCAAGTTTGGAGTCAAAATGCGAGTTTGGCTATCATAACTTTAAATGTTTTAATTTAACTGTTTTTAATTTCAACTGTTTTGCCAATGATAGTATTCAGGCTGACCTTTGGCTCAGAACTGAATTTAACAGTTGATCAGAGCAGGGAGGTGCAAGAGAAGGAGATACAAAAGGATGGTTAAGTTATGCTAATCTTGTTAGATTCTTCCAGATGTGATAACTTTCAATTCATTTAGGGATGAGAATAGCTTACAGTGCCATTTTCCTTTTGTGTGATGTATCTTTCTTCTAGGGACATCCAAGTAGTCTTTATTTAATGCCTGCTTATAATCTTTGAAAAGGACTGAGTAACAAATGCTTTGATGCAAGGTTCATTACCGACGGTCAACTCAAAACTCGAAACGACTGGCTATCTCTTTGGAATCAAGACAGACTGGTTAACAAGAATAGGACGTAGACCTTTGCCATATGCAAATGATGAAAACGATCATAAGACTATATTTTACTCTTGCATTTAATCGATTTTGGCTGATTTTCGCAAGTTTGCAGAGGGTGTATCCTTGTTCAATAAGTTACGCAACATCAATTTTTTCTACTGCGATAGGCGTCGGACCGCGGTGGAAGTTGAAAACTGGTTCTCAAGAATAAGACTGGCAATGCTATAGCTATAGACAAAATTTTTGATAGGTAATTAACAACAGAGTAGACAACATAGACCTTTTACGTTTATTTCCTACTACCCTTTAATCCCATTGAATGTTCAAGAGGTGAATAAAAGAGACAGTTACAGCAGAAATTAGGCTACCTCAAAGGAAGAAGCTTCTGTTGTAAGTAAGGGCAACACCTCAGATGGCAATCTCTGAGTTCAAGGTTATCTATAGGAACCATGACCATTAGTTGCCCTGCCTGTAGCATATTAAGATTCTTTTTTCTTCTCCAAAAATGACTCCTTGATTAGGCACTTCCCACGTTTCATACTAAAGTTACATTTATGGGTTATTTTAACACTATTGTCAATCACTTAACTCGCTTTTTAGTTTTTTTGTAATGGTTAGGTCAATCGCCAGACATTGGGATGTATAATGGTGCGACATGCAAATGTTTGTCTTTTTGTTCCATAGTACATGTAAGGAAGTCATGGTAACATCATTGACACACTTCAGCGACAATGATTGATTGGATTCATGTTATATGCACAAATTATGATGCACTATTCACAACTGCTGGGAGAGAATATATCACATGCATGGTCATGTGACTGTAGATTGGTTCAAGAGGTGTCCAATTTTTATCATCACTGTTTTATGAGTATATGATACTGGGAGTCAGCTGATGTAAACTGAATTTAAACTGCATAATACTGGGAATAATAGTTGCCATCTGACATGGTAGTTAGGGAACCAACTGAAACACTGTAATACTGGGAAACTAATGACCTCATTTGTCTTTTCTCTTTTTGTGAAGTCATATTTGTATGATAGTCACATAGTCAATTAACAGTCAATTAAAAGTTAATCAACAGTGAAATAACCTTTAGAATAAACAATAAGGATGTGATATAAGCAGTTTGAATGTGAAAGGAAGTGTGTCTATTGACTTGCAGTCCTGTCTGCATGATTTTCATCGAGCCTTTTATTGCCAAGTATCTGATTTTTATGCCTGTTTGTCTTTTTTTTTTGTCCATGCAGGCCTTCCTCATTTACATTCTTCCATTTAAGTGGCCATTTGTCTATGTTCCAGTTCTCTGTAGCTCTTTGCTTGATTTTTTGGAAGCTCCAAGCTGCTTTCTCATGGGATGCCATTCATCTCATAAAAGTAGAATCCTTCAGGTAAGATAAATCTGTGAGTATGAATTTATTTTTGTTGGAGCTCTCGAAATGAGTCTTTCAAATGCTGTTATTGTTTGTGATTGGTAGAATATTTCATTTAGGTCATGAATCTCTGACACCATCTGCTTTGGATGACTTGCAAGTCATTGCCACTGATATGGTATATGTCTGTATTGCACCGTCTGTCAATGCAGGAAAAGAGAAAGAGTATAAGTACTGGCTTGCATTATCGCATTGTTATACAGTGTCTCATACAATTCCTGGTACCTTCACCTTTCTGCTTTGTGAAGTCCCATTTAGAGTACTTTTCAGCAGCAGATTTGTCACTTTCTGTACCTTGTTCTAGCTCATCAAAATTTGAACAAGTCACCCAGTTTAGTCTAGTTGCATCGGCGAGTCAATGTAGCCAACAACATTTGACACATTACTACACTAAGAGCGGGGGAGGCGGCACTTCAATCGATACAACTGAAATAATTTAATTATGTTAATATTATTGAGAAGAAAGTACGGCAGTATCTGTTTATTCATTCCATATTTACATTTCTCAGGTGGAGGGACTTGTTGTGGTCGACATAGAAGTCAGTCAGGTGACAAAATCAGCTTCAATTGATGTGCCCGTATTGCCACAAGCAGCAGTTGATGCCTTCAAAAGCAGGTGAGTCACAAATAAAGGAGCGGTATTTGTAAAATGCTTGATAAATCAATGAGAGAATCAACAGAAGGCATAAAGTTACAGATGTATCCTCACATTATTTTGACAAAACTAATATACAGATGTCTCTTTCAACTGACAGAATTAAACACAGTAAGGAAAGACAATGGGAAACTTAGGAATGTTCACATTATCAAAAAAAAAAAATGAAAAGAGTGCAATTTGAGTTGATCATAATTTATTTGGAATAGAATAGCATCACTCTGTGTCACGGTTATCTTGAATTTATGAAACATTTTCAGGTTGATATTTTGCACTCATTTGTTTAAACCATAGAATTAAAATGGTGGAAGTTAAGTTGAAAGTTGAATCACATGTTGATTTTTTCCTATGTTACCCCAGCCTTTAGGCAGATAATGACTTCGCACTCCCTTTACTACAAACATTGGCCTAGCCATTAAGGGGCATAAAGGATCCGTGCCACACCCTTGGTTCACTCCGTAAAAAAGGAAAAATTCAAATTAAAAAAAAAACAAGTAAATAGAATGCAGTACCAATGCTTCATGACTGTCAAAAGGAGTTGTGCATTGTACCAGCTTTGGAAGTCTTCACTCTAGCATTGAGCTGATTGTTGGTGAGCAGTATCGGTAACGGCTGATAATGGCGTTATCGGTCAGATATTAGTATCAGCAAAACTGATCATGGTCTCCAATAATGGCAACAGATAACAAAACGATTTCATCATTTCCTTCCACAGTGCAGCCCTTAGTTGT
Source organism: Stichopus horrens (assembly GCA_009801055.1). Taxonomy (NCBI): domain Eukaryota; kingdom Metazoa; phylum Echinodermata; class Holothuroidea; order Aspidochirotida; family Stichopodidae; genus Stichopus; species Stichopus horrens. The sequence goes on along the minus strand of VJOZ01097660.1, from coordinate 8,320 downwards.
ACATTAAACATTTCAAACTTGCTTGTAGACAGCAGCAAATGTTACCAACTTCTTCCCGGTCCAGTTTGAGGTTAGCACAGAGTTCCATCATAAGCTTTGCCAGCACAAGAGAGCTTTGCAAATCCTGTACTGGAATACTTTATTGAGCAAATCCTGTGCTGAAAAAACATGCTGGATTCCTGTGCTAGCTTCAGACTTGTCAATAAACCAGAGATTCCATATAGTATGGATTGTAAAATGTGAGACACTATGCTCATTATATATCATTTGCTATATACAGTGCTGTCTAAGGTTTAAAACCATTTCAGCATGATGGAAGGTCATTGCTATTGCATTAGAATTGAAATGCTCTACAAAATGTTGCGCATGTTGACATGTAAACCAAACTATAGTACATACATTTTAGAGTGAAAATGTACAAAAGTGTCTCGTAAAAAAATAGAAAAGATCAAGTGGAACCTTCTGAAGTTGCAATAATCATATCTTATACTAGTGTTTGAATAGCCTTACCCACCTTGGTGATAATGACTGTAATTTATTGTCAGTGGAAATGAACAGCCAACTATTTGTAAGTTACAACGTTCATATGATAATGGAAAGTTTAAATATTGCCTAGAAATCGTAGTGGTTTTAAATTATTATTTCTTCAAGGCCTGAATTTGTACAGGGATGACTTTGCTGAGTGTTAACTGTAGCATTATGTTACATCAGTATGTGTATAGACTTGGCTTAACATTAGGTGGCACTGTGACAGTACAGTATGCATAACAAATGGAACATGTTTTTTTTTTATTTTCATAAGTATCGGACTGATATTAACTTTGGCTTATTAATTATCGGCTATTTCCTATAAAACCATATCGGCTCAATACAACTGGACTCATACATCCTGGTGATGAGTCCAATCGTAAAAAAAAATTTCATCGATCTTTGAATAATGAGATTGAAATCTGATGAGGAGGTACCTGAACAATATGTTTCACCATCATCTGAATATCCTTTAATTTAGAAGAAGATTAACTTAATTACTTCAATTTCTTTGTAGTTTATTAGAGGGCAGCATTGCAACCAGCTACTATATCTGATGATGAGGTGATGTGAACACAGACAGCTGACTGTTCTTTAGTGGAGATGATTTGTTTATTACCTTTTCTCTCCAGTTCAAGTAGAAACAACATTGCAAAACCAGGAAGAAAACAAGCCTCTCTATTACAATGTCATGATCAGGGAAAACCTTGTTTTTGTGTTTTATTGTGTGAGTGTTATATGGACATCACATTTTCAACTAGAGAGCAATATTGCAAAACCAGGAAGAAACTCTTTAGCACAAAGTCATGATCAGTGAAGCCATTGTCTTTATTTCATGCGAACATCATATGGGCAACTTTTTGGACACTTTAGTATTTCAAAACAACTCTTTGTTCCAGTCAACCTGTTGTTACTTTACAATGACCAGCTTTTCTCCAAGTTGTTAAGTAGAGTTGATTATGAATTTGTTACAATCAGCAAGAAGTGACAGCATGGAAGATGAAGTACATGAAAGCTCCATCACCCTTGAGTCTGTTGTCTTGGAAGTGGAACTTGTCAAATATTTATGTATTTGTCTGATGTTAGTACAACAGTAATATAAATGATTATAACCACTGAGCTCCAGATATTCATTAGTTCTAGTTTCCTCTGACATTTCAACTACAACTTCTCTTCCCTCAGGCATGTGTAGCTGTCTAGTATGTTTAATTTATTCTTGTGGTTGCCCCTGCAAAATAAAAGATCCATTCATTACAAGGATTCGAAAGCCCTGCAAATATGGCAACAACACAGGTGGGTATGAGAGAAGGTAACAACTGTCTCACTGTAATTCCATTCAAATGGCTCGTCGGTATCCAAGCAAATGATGAAATGTGACCACTTTGCGGTTCTCCTGTGATTGTAAAAATAGTTTCTTGCTATGGTTCTATAAGTTTCGTTGATGAGGAAAGTTGATTTTCAGTTTTGCTTTGCACATATATCATCAGGATAAGTGTGGCTAGTGAAACCATAGGAGTATAAGTGTTATTGATAGTAAATGAAATAATTAGGAATCTTGAGCGTTCTATCCCAAAATGTGTCACCATTTCATTGTTTTTCTCTTCGATTTACAGAATCATGTCAGCCAAATCCAAGTACTACGACCTAGTGACTATGGGCCTACCAGATGAAGTCTCCATTGAAGGGGAGAGGGGAAGACGTCAGCAGAATCAACGTCTCTTTGAGAGGGAGATCCTTGACTGTTTTCTTGAGCTATTGGCAAGGACATTCAGGGATTTGCAAGATTATTACAGCTTTGAACAAAAGAGACTGAAGAAGGAAGAATTTCTTGCCAGCCGACTTGTATCCGAGAGAGCTTTCTATGCTGAGGTGCATGCTCATTAAACCCCCCCTCCAAAATGCTTTTAGATATCTGCTGCTAAGCACTTTGGACATTCTGTCATACATTTTTACAGTCAGAAGATAACTCTCATTGGAGTTGCAGTGATTGTGATATTACCCTAATAGCTGAGAAGTTATCATCAAACTGATCCCAGTACTACAGGATGCAATGTCTAACATATTTTCTGTGTAGTAAGTCTAGGGCTTAGTACTTAAAATTTAAGTAGACCAGTTGGAGTAGGACTTCAGTAACTGAAATAGAAGTAATCAAAGCATCGAGGTGGTATTGTGCTTGGTCATATAAAACCTCAAACTTCTTTTTCTAGATTTTTAAAGTAAATTCTTGATACATCATTGTAAACTGTGTGGCAGATGAATCACTGCAAAATCTTTCATGTCAAAATTTTGGGCTAATTCAAAACCACATAGCTCCTATCATGTGTAGCACATGGAATATTGCACTGGCCAGTAAAGGTGCCCTTAAATGAAAGAGAAAAAGTTTTCACCTCGAACATTTCAAACCCCACTCCAATATCTCGTTCCTAATGAAACAGGTTGCTGTTTGAAGAAATACTTCTAGACATGAAAGATTTCCAGTTGCCTCAAGGTTTTGAAATTGCTTTGTAGCTGCTACAAATTACAGCAAGAAGTCTTTGTCATTCTTTGGAGTTGAAATGATTTTTTAACAGTGAAATTTGCCGCCAGTGAAAATGTAGATTGGCTATATTGTAGATTTACCTTAAATATTGTGGAAATTAAGGTCACATATCTTTCACACTACTAAAGTACTTCTTTTAAACATTCAAGATTATAAAAATGTATCAAGTAGTAATCAAGTAGTTGTGATGTTTAGGATATTCATGTAGTTGTGCCTATGTGACATTAAACATTTCCCATAATGCAATGTACCATTTGAAAAAGATATTGTTTTTAAAAATCCATAACTTTCGAATGGAGCATGTGATTGAGAAATGATTTTCACCGAGGCAGGGAAGAGATCTTTTTAATTTTTATAAAATCTTAATTTTGTATTCTGTTAGATGCTCAGTTAGATGCTTAGTAAAGTCAGTTTTTCCATTTGTTTTCTACATCAGATGTTTAGACTTGATATTTTCAAACCTTTCCTGGAAGATCGTCTCAGCAAGAAAAATGACTACTATGCCCAGGTCGAAAAGAGAATAAGACCAATTTTACAGAGCTCTCTTGCGCTCCCAGCTGATCAGGGCAGGTAATGAGTCTACTGTCAGAATCTCAAAAGTCTCTATTTTTCATGTCAGTTTTGAAATGTCTTTTTTTTTTTTCTTGAAAATTCATTTATAGTGGAATCCAGATTTGCTCCAATGATATTGGGTTCCAAGCTTATCTTTCTGGAGTTTCATGATGATTCCATTCGATCTAACTTAAACTACTGTCTCAGTCATGCTGTTATTTTAATCATCTTTATTGACATCAGCTTTGAGGAAATTGTGCTGTGGACATATTTGGGAAGTGAGGATATTTGTGTAATTAGTTTTAGAACACTACTTGAGAGGGTAGAGAACCCTCCTCCAGAAATGGGTCTATAATAAACCAGGGTCAGCACTCAAGGGTTGCATGGGTCTTGCCAGTAGTGTGAGCATTTTGTATCAAGACAAATGTATGATAGTTTAAACCTTTGTCAAGTGTATGTCTCTTGCTGAACACCCAGGATGAAGCTGATACATTGTGTGGGGATGTAAACAGGGTACACTGTTAACTAATATTTTTTGGTGTCAGAGGGCATCAAAAAATGGCATGAAATTTCAAATTCCTTGATTTTTTGTGCTTTTCCAGGTTACGTCGTTCAAGCATTAGCTGCCCGCCGGGAAGCCACAAACGTCAGTCACAAGTGGAACACACAATGACATTTCAACTGCCAGACTTTCAGGATTTTATGGATGGTTAGTTCCCCATTTAGAGGTCATCTGAGATGAAAATTTCATTTCTTTATTCTATTTGCAAAATTGACAGTCTAATTTTGACATTGTGATGTTCTTGTTTTATTTTGCCAGGCCATACATACTTTCAGACTTGTATCAAGAGGCTTGACACTGAGATTGAGGTAACTTTTACATTTCAAGCCTCATTTCAAACACCTTGCTAGTAACTGCACTTCCATCATGTTTTATCTGTTGGACTTAAGTCTTGTCTTCATTTTAATAAGCCATACAGATCATTGTGAATCATTTATCTGGAGACCTGGGATTCACATAAAGCATCACGTTCACATGTGAAGACTCACCCTGGATGAACAGTCGAGTGATGTGCTACTAGGAGTTGATGATCACGTGTGCCAAAGTCACTTTGTGACTTTAGTTAGTGCTTAATTATTGGATAAATTTTAGTGCTTCTGACCGTACTGTATCCTCAATTTGGCACGTCAGATCTGACTTGAAAGCAGGAGGCTAGACCTGAATAGCTCAATTAAGCCATAGTTTTCCAACCAAGCATTCAAGTATTACACAGACTAATGGTATCATGCACGTATGCAGTTTAGTAGCATCATGATGTAATGTGTGCCAGCCAAGCATAGCACAGTACATGGTACCCTTCTACATGAGTAATAGACTTAATAGCTTTGTCTGTCATTTAATGGATGGAATACATTACCATGAGATGCAGATATATTTCACCTGACCTTTCAGCAATTTGTTGGTAGACTTATTGCCTATTCAATTTTAACTGCATGGGGAGATATATTTGACAGATCTGGAACTAGGTACATCAGTGGCCACATTAAGATGTTGATAGACATCTTTGAGCAGATTTCAATTTGATGGCTCAGAATGCACAAGCCTGTTTTCCTTTTCCCCAAACAACAACACTGACCTAGTTAAAGCAACTATGTCAGCTCTGTATGGGACTTTCATATCTGCACTGCGATTATAGGCTTAAACATCTATTAAATATATTAATGTTAATCCCCTCCCACCATCTTTGAAATGTTCCTTAAATTTACACATCAAATGTTGAAGATCACCTACTTTCTAAGTAATATAATAAATACAATAAATATGCAGGCAATATGTGCTGCTTCAGTTTGCAATGTTTGTCTAACTCAATACATGACATAATTTTGCAGTTGTGAGTCTCTTCATTCTTATTAGCTGTTTGTGGACTTGTTATACTTTCCCCGCATGTTCTCTCTCACCACAGAAGTCTGGATTGCCGAGTGTCCGGGCTTCTTACCTTTACTTGCGGGGGATGTTTCACATAGCCTGTTCAAAGATTGTTGAAGGTCTCAATGACTTTCACCGGCTCTTCGCCACAGATATGTCTATCCTTCCAGTCGAGTGAGTCCTGTCACTTATTCTTAATGTATTAAGATATCCTCATTTTATCCTCATTATTAAAGATATGTAGTATGAAACCTCCTCAGTAAATAAGTTATCTGGACATTGATATTTTTAGGTCGTTTAACCCAACTTCCAGGGAAACATAGGCATCTAAGGGACGAGAGTCCCCTAGAGATGGTGAGTTCAGGTGTGGACTAGTATTGAGAGTAAGGACAAATAGTTACCCTCCTTGATACAAACATAGCTGATGGAAAAGCCTCAAGGAGAAAGACTCAGAAATTTTTCAAAACTAGCTGAACTACAGAAAATACATTTCTGTTTTAACTTTACAATCAGTTATTTCATGGAAGATCATTCTGCTTTAAATTTCAACTTATTTTGTCTTACTGCTCCCTCTGATTCTTTGAAATTTTCTTGCACAGCTGTTTGCAATTGCAGATGTAAACAGTCTGATACTTATCTGAATCTTCAACCTGAAAATGAGCATTTATAGAGAGACATGAAATAAAGGAACAGAAGGCAAATATAAATTACAAGAATGGACTTATTAATTTATTGAAGATGGAAAATACTAATAAACTGAAAAAACATACAAGAGAACTTCTTGCACAGCTTTTCTCATTTCCAGCATTGTCCTTCCCCGTTTTTACTGATCACACAGCGTTTTTTACACCTCTCCCAACCTAAATTTGAAAGAATGTGCTCTCCACACACATCATCTGAACAACTACAGTAAGTCACACAGCTTGGATGCTGTATAGTGTGCATCCAAAAACACATGTGCACTCTTTTGCACACAGAGCAAAAGAATTGTATCAAATGGTCCAATAGCAGTTATGGCAACTGTATGATTAATGTCACAGTTTTTGCATATATATTTCTCAACAGTCTCCCTTATGTCATCTATGTACCTTTATTTTATTGACTCATAATGCCATTAACATTCTATAGTCGAAGCTGGCTTGTAATTTACTTCCTAAACCATGGCAGATTGATTGCAGAACTCCTCGCTAAACTGTCTGAAGATGAAATGAAGCGATTACAAGGCAGGGAACTGCACAAACACCCTGCAATACAGAAACTGATAGGGAAACAACCGAAGCTAAGACCGATACCGATATCGGTGGAAGACTTGATACCTGAGTCAAACGCTTCTTTCAGTGAGTCTCTCTTTGCTTTGTGTTTAGCATTCATGCTGTTGTTAAAAATTATTAACTAGCCTAGAAAAATATTTGCATTGATACTGCTGTCGCCTCTCTTCTTCTTTTGTTTGAAAATACGTCAGGTATAAAGTCAATGTACCTTCACTAGATTCTCATTTCTAACATATCATTTCAAAATTCAATTACGGTAGACATGTCATGGTAAGTGTGAAGGATTATTACCTGTATATTCAACCAATAGCTTAAAAGAAAACAAATTATATAAAAAACATGAAAAATGTCACAATGTTCATTCATGTTAATTTTCGTTGTATAGTCTTGTCAGAGTTAACAAAAGACAGTTTTGTTTTATTATCCTTTCACTTTAGGTAAGTTAATGTACAACATTGAAGTGTAACAACAAGTTTCTCTTTTTTTTACTTTCAGCCTTACCTGAGTTTACAACATTGATTCAGCTTCACGAGATAGCTATCGATGTCGCAGTCATAGAGAGGCTTTTCAAAGCTCTGACCGCTGGCCAGACTGGTAATTGTTTGCAAAGTTGATTAAACAAGCAATTGAAGATATTTAAAGAAGCAGTTGTCCTAGTTGTCCAAATTTCTTGAATATCTTTACAAAGGATGCAAGGAATTGTCTCTTAGTGGCATCATTTTGAATCTGAACTATAAAACATGTTGAAACCCCTCCCCTTAACCCTCTTGACAATCTCAGTCATACAGCACATGAGGTCACCTTCCCTCTCTTGTAAATCAGTGGAGAACACTGAATGTGCTGTTGACCTAATAGATATGACTTTTTATTTCTATGAAAATGAATTGAAATCAGTTTGAAATGGTTTCTGGTATGTTTGAGTTTTCAATAGAATATGAAGTCGGTTGTGACTGCTTTTACATACATCTTGTGGATCTCAATACTAATGCAATCATACTCTATGCTCATAAATATTAGAAGACACCAGAGAAAGTCTAGTGACAAAGGAAGATAGCCAACTACAAGATTATGATTCATTCTGGGTGGAATCTCTTTTAGGTTACCAGCTGAATTATTCAAGAACAAGAAACAATTTACAACTACTACAAACATTAAAGTTTGAAGTCTAGGTGGCCTTTAAAGGACGTGTGACAGGAAAATGACATTTTGGAGTGTGGGGTGCATTAATCATTGAAAATGACCACAAATTCTCTTAAAGTCCATCAAAGATTGACAATTTTACAGGCAAATTAGTGTTTTCAAAACATCAATATCACTTACCAGTGTGAAACTCAGTAATTAAGTAATTAAGAGTTAACACATATAGGCTTGACAAAAGAAATACTGACACTGCAATTCTCCACATTACACATTCCCAATTTTTTAGAAGTTTGAAAAGTCATATCTCAAGAATGATAACAGGTAAAAATAAAAGTCAAACAGATTTTCACGCAGGGTCTTACT
>VJOZ01097626.1:0-11352 GCA_009801055.1 Stichopus horrens | reverse complement strand
ACATAATGGGGGATTGGGCCCACATGGGACCTTGGACCAAAAATTCCTGGACACTCCAAAGGTACCACTTACAGAATATTATTATGAACCATCAACACTGTACAAAAGTATCTTTAAGAAGAGAAGCATTTTGTAGAATTTCAGAAAATGGGCCACAGGGTCCACATGGGACCTTGGACCAAAAATTCCTGAAAGCCCTAAATAGCCAACCACCTATGGAACAATATATCAAAGTTTCAAACAAATCCTTGAAAGCATGTGGGAAGAGAAGCAATTTGCACAAGTGTGGACAGATAGATAGACACTGTGTGATAACAAAAGCTCACACCAGCATGCTGGTATGAGCTAAAAATTACACCTGGCATTTCAGATTTTCCGACTATCGTTGCTCTGACAATTATTGGGAGGGGTGAGACCCCCCCAAAATCCCTGTTTGAAAAGGCTCTGATTGTCAGTAGAGTCTAACTTTCACTATTATGGCATAATCTGTATTTTCTTGCAAAACCATTCTTGAAAACATCATTGTTGTTTCAAACACATGCTTTGAAACAGAGGTTTTCTTGTTTTTAACAAGAAGTGATCACAGTGATAAGAAGGCTGCTTAAATCGGCCAACTTGATACAGGCAAATAAACCTCATGGCCTTGTAACCTCTAATACATAAATGATACATCATGCATGGCAAATAGCAATGCAGCTGTTACTCAAAACAGGAAAAGTAGAAGAATAAAGTTGGAAATTATGTAACAAACAAATTTTCCTTTCAAAAGACGACTGCTATCATTGTTGCTTAGACACATTGATTCAAAATGAACGTATCTAAACTAATTTTGTGATTCAACCCCATCCAGCGTTAACACATCTTTGTTAATGATGATCTGTTTGCTTCGAAGATATTTGAGCACATTGCTTCCACCAAAGAATCAGTCTTCAAATGATTTCTTATGCACAAATTATGCGTAAATCAAATTGACTACTTACTTCGTTAGATATTGTCTTTTAAGAAATTGCTTTTACCAAACCCTACAGATAATGCGACAATGTTAAGTTTGCCTTAAATATCACTTTCTTCAAACAAGAAACATCCTATTTTAATACAATGTACAGTGCAAGTTACTGTGTGAATGTAGTTTAAGATATTAAACATTTGAAATATATTGCCAAGTTAAAAATATTTGAACAAATATTATAATGTCGAAAATTTCTACACCAGAATCAAAGAGTGAATGACTGACTTCCAGCGTTAGTGACGTAGTGATAAATTTTTAGTGGCTTCTTATGAAGTGCAAAGTAATGCCAACGTCTAAAATATTATGAATTGTTTACTAATCCATTTCCCATTATGAATTACCCGCTGAAGCAGGAAAAACATCTACCTTATACAAATTTTTAAATATAAAGTAAATTGGCAAGAATAAGTAAATTTTTTTTTTGTGCAAGCCATTTCTAGCTAAAACTTCGGACTTCTCAGTCATCCAACAGAAGCAAGAACAACATTCCTGAATGTATACGTACCTGTAGCATTACTAGGTGTTAGTGAATGGCACCTAAAGTACAGTAATAATGTGTTGAAGTCTTCCGCCTGATTTGCGATTTCAAATGTTCTCAAGATTTGTAGTAATAGACCAGAATTACCTGCGTGACACACTTCCACACTGAGTCGTACTTATATGTCTGAAAGTTTCTATGTACAAAATATATGAAAGTGAAAGTACCAAGTGCTATGGCACATGGTTAAGTTTGAATTACATGTCTGTTTCACTTTTTTTCCATTTAAATTTGGCTAATTTTTTTAAGGACTTCTGCCTGGTTTGGGACGGAGTCCTTGAGTCTACAGGGCCAAGTCCGAGGATTTGAACTTCAAGTCCGAGTCATTGAAAATCAGGACTTGAGACAGGTCTCAAATCCTCCGGCACTGATACTTATACACAATGCGAGGGGCCATAGGGTATCAATGGAATCATAAAAAACAAAGTTTGGGGTTTCACTGGGGGATATTTGCTGCTGTGGACAAGCAGACTATCACTAGTAAATCAACAACAGATGAAAAATATTGATTTTAGCAAGGTGACTACTCTCAATGATTTGTTGCAGAATATATTTTTGCCAAGATTGCAAAACAGCAATATCATTTAAATGTTACATGAAGTCAGTGACTTACAAATTGTTGAACTGTATGCTTGATGTGATGCATGAAACCTACAGAAAGCCGTATATATCGTACAGTACATAAGGGAAAAGTAGTATAGGATCTACGACGGGACATTTGGAATCCGTTTTACAAAGCTGTCAAAAAACACTTTTACATTCTTTTGCAATATGGAGACCCTGTGAGATATACTTTACAGTATTTATTGACAACATAGTATTCATTTTGATGCACAGGTTTCAGGGTTGCACAAAAGTCAGTACAGCAGTCACGCTTTTTCGGTTCTCTGTACGTTCTCTTTCAATCAAAAAGCAGTCAACAAAACTGACAAAACGATTCACTCTGCATGTATACACTTATACTGTATAACTGCTGCTATGTATTTCCTTCTATGAACCAGCCAACATCCAACGTGAGCCCCATATGGGTGAATTCATATGGGGCCCTTGTGATTTTGCACCTGTGATCCATAAGGGGCTAATATGGGCCAACCCAGATAACATGACCCATATGGGATAAGTTATGGTGCCCATATGGGAAAATTGCCCATGTAGACCCCATACCTACACCACATGGGTCATATGGGTTACCTAGGTTGACCCATACGGGACCCATGTTGGAATTTTGCCAAGGGAGGTGTTGAGAGAAAATCGATAGTCTGGTTTCTTTGTAACTTAAACCTTTGCAATAGTATTTTGTGTTACTTATTGGAGTAAATCTAGGCCGAAAGCAGCTAGTGCATAATTCGGAAATGATCGTAAACCAACTGCATGTGCACAAAAAATAATGAGTCATGCGTCAGTGAGGATCCTAACTTCCACTTCGGGGTGAGGTGAATATGGAGGATAGCCTGAATAAATATTGATACAACATAGTGGTAAGTCCACTGAGTAAAACAAATTTTTCACATGTGCCATACATGCACCAAAATTTCAGCAGTACACTAGTACTAATGAGATATTAGTACAACTTATCTAGAGTAACACCAAAGAGAGGGCACAAGGATACTTTCGTTGATGCCACAATATTTGAAACAGTCTGCATGGAATGATTATTGTAAAGTTGTAAAGCATTGATGGACACAAAAATGTCTACTTCATGAAAATGTGCCCTTCGTACATCTTTCCACCTGTAATGTCCACTACAATTGCCATCCAGGATGTAAATTGAATGATACACTTCCTGATGTGAACTGAAGTTGTTTGGTTTAGTTACAGTACTGAAATGGTGACCATCTTGGATTTTTCAATGCTGTCTGATATGAATCTTCACATTGTTACATGTTAGGTAGAAAGTTGTTACTTTTGGAGCAAGTTTTGAAGTTGTAACATTATGGGCAAAACCATGTTACATTTTGGTCAGTTGTTACAAAATGGGTCATAACATGCCCCCTCTCCCTGGTAGAACCACTAAGTAGAACTAGAGAAACCAAACTGAAACTATGATATCAGGTAGCCTTTTGCTTGATACATAGGGGCAAGTAGTAACTATGCTATTCACATCAACTATGAGTTTACCTGATGAAGGTAAGATTAAAACACATGAAGAGTGCCCAGCCCATGTTCCTCAAATCAATACTGCAACATAAACAGTAAGTACTAGTATTTTATTTTTAAGTAAAGGTACCACTGTTAAAATAGCACTTACTGATATGACCAAGCCTTGTTAGAACTGATAATACAAAAATGAACATAAAATGTAAAAGATAGAATTACCTATAATGTAAAACAACCAATAATGACTACGTAAAGATAAGGGCTATGTAAAAACTGTTTAAATGACAATGTTGTACAGTCCTGCGTACATGTATGTATGCATATGTGTTATTAAAGTTATAGGCATGTAGGTAGGTAGGCTGGCAGCCCTATAGGCAGACAGGCAGGGAGGCTGACAGGTGGGTTTGTGTCTCTGTGTGTGCAGCCGTAACGAGTCTATGAGTGTATATAAATGGGTGCACAAAAGTAACAGTGACGTACCTGTGAATGAAAAAAGAAAACAAAAATGAGAAAAAATGTGGGGGATCCTCACCCACTATACCCAACATACATAGCTATTAAGTTGTATCTGAGCATAGCCCACATGGTTTATGACCATCTGTAGGAAGTTTTCCTTGTTGCTGGAGAAAGGGAATGGGAAAAGGATAAAGAAAACATTATGCAATTGAATACATACTCATTTTCGCTCGGTTTCAAACAAAAAGATCACCAAAGGTCACCAAATAGAGTGATCCATCCCACCGTCATTTTGCCTCAGTAGTCATTTGCGTAATGTTGATTATGAAAAGCATAATACGATTATCAATTATGGAAGAAAGATTCAATCCTCCGGGAATTCTCGTGACCCAATGTGGGTCCTATTCTGGAGAGTCGTCTGGCTTGCTCTTTGCAGCACAAATTTTGTCTGTCAGTTGCCAATCCCTATTCAGCAGTATGAGTAGCTACATGTCTAATTGGTCTCATGTGGTTCTTTGGATATTTAGTCTGGCCTAATATAGAGGACAGGGGGGCACTATGGCCCCTTTTGACACTGTCTGATGGACCCTTAGCAGCAGAAATTTTGACTGGCATTAGCCATTCTGTAGCCTGTGTGGGAATTCTTAAATTTGGCACTGGTTTTTCAAAGGGTACTTTTCATGTTTTATTGAGGCCCTACTTTGGGCCACTTTCAGGGCATCTGTCAGGGCCCTTTACAATAGAAATCTTGTGTCAGTGGTCAATTTGAACCCAGGTAAATGAAAGGCTACATATAGTACCTTGCACATTTGATCAGAGGTGTTTTTTGGGGCCCTTGTTGGTAGGATCTGGTGATCACATGCAGCAGAGATATCATGAAAGATGTCAATTTCTGCATAAGATGGGCTCTCCTTTTGTTGTTCACTTCTCAATTACTGGCACCACCTTCATTTGATCAAACCTGCCTGGGCTGCCTGCTAATACCTAGGACCATATAAAGTGGTCATTAGATAAGTTTTTACATTATCCATGAAAAGTCACATTATGGGTTCAAAGAATTTTTTACATTATCGGTAAATTATTTTTACATTGTCAGTTCAAAGAATTTTTACATTATTGGTGATTTTTTTTACATTATCAGTAATTTTTTTCTACATTATCAATTGTTTTTACATTATCGGTAAATTTTTTTTACGTTTTTGGTTCTAATATTATCTGTTGCAACAAGCCTCTAGGCAGAACATTTATGGTGTGCAAATGCTTTACTACAACATCAGTATACCAGCATAACGCGTTTTGAGCCACATACTTTAAAGGAACCATGGCTGCAATGATTCAAAAGAGGTGGTATACCTGAATGGGTCTTAGACTAGGGAGGCGGAAAAAGTACCAAACTGGTTTAGAAATTAAATATAGGCCATGGGTTCATGTTATTTCAGCACAACTCTTAAACTGACACTATCAAGTGAACATGATACTTAAAAGAATGTTGATTGCCTTGCCTTGTAGCTTTAATATTGATGAAGAGACAGAGGTGTTAACATACTCTCATCAAAAGTGCAAACTATCCACAAGGCCAGTGTGATGAACACTGCCACCCCTCTACATAACTTTCTGCAAGGTGCCCAAGCCCATGAATGATAGTACACTATATCTGACAGTTACACAAAATATCCACAAGGAAAGTTGCTTTATCGCATGACAGTTTATAGTTTATACCTATAAACAAAATGAGTTGGCCTAGTATGATGGTTAGCAATGGCCAACATTTATGTAACCACCCACGAAGGGAGTTGGCTGACATACTTGAGTTGGAGTTAACTAAATGCTAAATTAGCATATTATTACATTTCTTCAGATATCACACATTTTGGTTTGATGTATGAGCAAAATTCAAATCACCAACTTGTTGGACATCAGAGTTGGATATGAGCTTAAGATGGCAAATTCTGTTACATAATAAACCTTACCCACAGTACAAAGAAAAACTTTTCATGAGAGGTATATACTCTTCATGTTTACTCATACCACTTCAATTGAAATTTATCATTCAATTCGAGGATCAATCCTTCTGAATGAGCTGCTTTCATACAGACACACCGTCTGAGAGTTGCCAAAGTTCCTCATTGCCAACTAGGCCATGTCCACTTATATATGATTCACAAGAAGCAGGAAGGATGTCATAGCTCAAAGCCAACTCAAAGCACTGGTGGTCCCAAAAATGACGTAGATCTAGGTGTAGGATGGTTTCCAAGAACCTCCGTAAGACCAATATGTGACTACATGGGTGAGAAAAACAATAAGTATTATCACATTTTCAAATTTAAAACATACATAGTACATCGTAGAATATCAAATAGAATATTAAGCCAGACAAGAAACACATTGTAGTACAATAGCTGTGTACCTATTGGGTGAGCTGGGTGGATCTTGAGCTACTGCAGTAGATGATGAGGCTTAATAATTGCCTAGGTTAAGAAGCCACCTTTGAGTGGGCCCAGCTGATCAACTTGTTTCATGAACAAATGACGTGAAAGGTCATCGCTGCATTGTTCACAGTTACATACGTTACCTGGTTTTTACTGCACAAACACACCTACAGCATGCATAGTTTAGTATTTGCAACTGCACATGTATGTTATGTATCGTACATACAGGGCTTAGGCCCAGCATTGTCATTTTAGTCCCTATGAAGACCATAAGTAATTATCAACTGTAAAGTATTTTTAATATGGATGTAAACATTTCTGTGTAAGTTAGTTTGCTTATCCTTGTATCTTAGCCTTGAGGGGGTCTACACCATAGGGAGTCAGTGAATGCATTGCTGATTTGAAGACGGTACTTTCTTCATCGAAGAAACCAGTTCAAAATAGGTCATACAATTTTTAGGAACAGAGGCATTTTGCATGATTTCATAAAATGGACCACACGACCCATTTGGACCTTGGACCCAAAAATCTTGGACATCCCAGAGTCACCACAGCCACATGCATAGATGTACCAAATATGACCTTTGTCCAAGCTTTATAGTTTGAGATACTGTGTTAAGAATAGTTTCAGAGTTTTGCCCCATTTCCCCCAGACAACCTTTGACCTCCACCAAAAACAATTGGGCACACCTTGTCAATATGATGAACATACATATCAAGTTTCACTTTCATCCCACTTTTCCCATGTTGAGACAGAGCGTACCCAAGCAAGTGTCACAGCTGCACAGTGTTGTGCCCCCAGTGTCTGCAGAAGACCTTTGACCTCCAGCAAAAACAATTGAGCACGCATTCTCATCGTAGTGTACATACATAGCAAGTTTGACTTTCATCCGACTTTCCTCTATTTAGTCAGAACATTCACAAGCAAGTGTCGCACACACATGGACACACACAAAACTGACTACACAGTTCCTTTGCTGATGCAAGGAGCCAGAAAGTGACAGATGTTTACAGATACTGATGTCTTATAATGGACATTTACAGGCTAGAAATGGTATCTTGATAAGTGTACAAGGTTTTGCTATGTGACACCAGACTCGCTTCGACAGCCTGAGGGGTAAGCTCACTCTCTGTAATAATGCATGCCTATGTCATGTTTCTCTCATCAACATCATGTAAAATACCTGTACTAGTCAATCATCCATTGTCCAACTTTATTTTTATTTACTATTCTGAGTGTGTGTGAGTCAAATCAATCAAATGGATCATTAATCAGAGACCAAGTCAAGTCTAATCATTTTCTCTGATTATTTTCTCTTGCACTGTGTTGATGAACTTTCCCATAACTGTGGCTGTCTCCTTGTATTGACAATGGTCTTTTACATTGAAACAAAAGGACACAACTTGTTAAGTGCTGCAACTAGTCATGCTTGAACAGAAAATGAAATTGTACTACTCATGCATATTCACTATGTTAAAATAGTTGAACATGGTTGTGCATCACGACATACACGACTAAAGGGCAGTAGAGCACATGTCACACAATACATTGCGTACTGTTATACCCACATATAGTACCATATCATCGACAGTACAGCTGTCACATGTTTGTACACTGAACGAAACTTGATCAGTTACAACGTTACAGCTTCTTGTTTGCTCATTTTCTCAACTATGAAAGCAACAAGTTTTGAAAGAGATTTGATAAGAGAACTAAAGGACTGAGTACTCTTCATCTATAGGACAAGAATTGAGAGCACGGAAGCAGAGAGAATGCAATAAAGCATGGTCTATTTACCATTGCAAAACAACACATGAGAGGACTAAGTGTACAGGAATGTATTGTAACCATGGTCTAATGTTCATAATGAGGACGATTATTTTTAAAATGGGAGTTCAAGTTTGAATTGTTCAATGGCAGCTTAAGAGACAGTCAGCATCACTTTTGGTCAGCAATGCACACCCCTAGGGTATTGATGACTAGAGAAATGCATGACATGTCATGTAGCAAAATATTTTCTTCATACTTACATCATCCCTTTTGGTGGATAATGATCCAACTGGGATTGGGATTAACAATATATATTTTTTCAACCTTTTTCACTGAGGTCATTGGTCACTTAAAAGGAGAAGCAATCTGTCTTACCTCAAAAGGGTGCATTTACTGGTCTAGTAGGAATCAATTAGAAAGTCAAAGGATTTTGCCATTTCCTGCCAATATTTACCAAAAACAAAACAACCAATACACTAATTTTGAAGCTCAAACTCCTTACCTCGCTAAAGATATCCTGTCTAAAATGTTTTCAAACTATTCTCTCTGTTGACTCATGTGATGTTTGACCACCATAAAGATGACGGACTACTCATCAAAAGTTACCAATGTTACCAGTTGGAAGTTCCAGCAAAGTTCAGTTGGTGAGACATCTAATCTTTAATTGGTTTTCCAACTTTCACCTTTGATGACCTCAATGACCTTTGACCTAAGTGAAAATAAGTGTCATCTACCCATAATAGCAACCCTGTACACTGAGTTGAATGTTCCAGCAACTTTCCTTCTGGAGGTATCATGTTTTAAAGGGGTTTCAGACTATGACCTCTACTGACCTCACATGACCTTTGGCTGCCCTAAAGCATGACTGAAATTATCCACTCATCAAGAGCAACCAATGCTTACAATTTGAAGTTCCAGTAACATTGAGTTGCTGAGATACTTACCTTAAAAGGTTCTGGACTATAAATGGTGGCCTCAAATGACCTTTGACCTCCAAGAATATCACTAGTAGTAATTTACTAACAATAGACGACCCACACAACCAGTTCAAAGTTCAAGCAACTTTCCTTTCATGTGTTAGAGGTGTACAAGTTTTTCAAAGTATCACCTACTGACATCATGTTTACTTTGACCTTCCTAAAACATGAAAGAGACCACCTTTTGATCAAGAGCTACCAATCGATGTATACAGATTGCTGTCCCAGCAACACTCAGTTGCTAAGATATCTTCCTTGATGTTTTTTGCCTGTGACTTCCCTTTTGGTGACCTTTGACCTCAAGTGACTTTTAATATACCTGAAATAGCATAGGATTTATCTATTACAATTGACTAACTACACACTAACCTTGAAGTTCCAGCAACTTTTCCTCATTGAGATACCATGCTAACAAATTTTTGAACTATGGCCTCTATTGATCTCATGTTACCTTTGACCTCCCCAAAACACAACAGAATTAAACTCCCCATCAAGACATATTAGACACTTAATGTAGGTACTGCAGGAGCAATTTACACAGCAGTGGAAATCAGACAAGAGTGCTACTGCATATTTTACATTGCAAACTAAACATTACCTTATTGGAGCAGTCCAATCAGTCAAGAAGTCTTCAACAATGTGATGGAGGGCATCTGGTGTTGGTAGAATTTCATGACTGGGCAAATTCATCATTTCTTTCTCTGTAAAGATATACCAAACATTTCTGTCATTGCTCTGTACATGTGCTTGTCACATCACATTACCAGAGGGAGGTGTTTGACAGATGAGAAGATGTGAATCTGTATTAATTTTAACATTGCCAATTTGATAGGGTGATTGATAGTACCAAAACATCTGAATTACAAGTAGGAGATAGCTGATAGCATCTGAGGAGAATGATCCATATTGCTGTTGGGACATACATGTCTGATAGCATCATAGGTCAAATCCAGATTACTGCAGTGGCAGTTGTCTAACAGAAAAGAATTAGTGCAACAATACTGCTGCAGCTCATGCACCAGGGCAATCTAGATGCATCTGGCAATAGTGTTTATTGCCAAGCCACATCAAAAAATGAAATCTCTTGAAGGGTGACAAAATTAAACATACATGCAAGGAGTACTCGGTTAACGCACTTTTAGGTCTACTGCATTAGTGAATGCAGGTGCAATCTACAGAAAGTAAATTAATTTGGACATGTGATCTTAAAGGCATTAGGCCTACCCTGGACCTTACGTTATTCAGAAATGCTTCTGAACCGTAAGGTCTGTGAAACGTGTCAAATCATTAATGGGCTGAGCAAGAAATGTTTAGTCTGACTGATAAAAGTGCAACCACTACATGATGTGCAAAGCTTAAAAATGTGTGTCTTTCCAGCTAACAACAGAGAGATTCCCTGATGAACTTGTGATAGATAATAAACCTCACTACTCCTATCACAAATTCAAACATTTTCTAGGTGAGATACTTAGCTACTGAGTTCTGTCCGATACCCTCTGTCTGATACACCCTCGACAATCACCGCAAAGGAAGTGAGAGAGACAGGTGGTGGAGGTGAAGAAGGTTGGTTTAAAAAAAAAAACGAGCCCAAGGGCAAAGTGGTTCCTTGTGCAAATGTACAATAATGTAAACTACGAAGGGAAAGAAGCATCTGGCATAATTTGGAAAAAAGCCCATATGGTCCATTTCTGACCATGAAACCTCATATCCTGAACATCCCAAAGTTACCCTAGTGTTAATGATCTTCCACTTTTGTAGTATTAAATCTTGGGGCCTTTTTAAAGAAAGTTTTAGTGGGGGGGGGCATTTGAAAAAAGGGTCTATCTAAATGGAGACACCATAACTCACCAAGTATTTTATGGAGACTTGTTTTTTCGAAAAGTGCTCAGCAGATTGCTGAAAATGGGTTTCCCATAACTTATGACTAAATTTATCAAATCATCCTTATTTTTTCATCCTTTTTTACTCAAATTTATCCATCGATCGAAATTGATATGGTGTTGGAACCTATAGGCTAACTAACCCATCCCTAGGCTTCTTAGTCCGCGAAAATCTGCTGACGTTTACGTTAGTGT